>JADLZL010000904.1:0-187301 GCA_015844335.1 Chrysopogon serrulatus
ACTCCCAGATCCCCACCTCCAACCCAGACGTCGTCCCCGTGCTCGTCGCCGGCGATCTACAGGTAACTTCAGCGCTCATCCTTCAGTCTCATATCGATTAGTTCTATCTCCGGTGTTTCCTATGGATTTTATTCTAACCAGGGTGCAGACCCACTTGAAATCAAAGGCTTTTTTTTTTTTGCTAAAAAAAGAATCTATAGTGCATACACGAATGCGTTTTTAATAATAGTAACAAAATGTAAAATAGCCAACATGTCGGCGAATTCCTGAATTCAACCCGAACAATCTTTGGCCCAACAACTGCTGGCCCAACAAGGTCCAGCTTCTCCCAGATTCCCCTGCCTCCAGGGCCCAGGAGCCCAGGTCCAGGAGGGACACGCGAGTGAACGAGATCGCGTCGCCGACTCGTAACTCGTTCGGTCCTTTCCTCCTCCTGTCTTCTCCCGTTCCTCTCCTCTCCCAAATTTCTCAAAACCCCTAGCGGGCGGCGGCGGACGGCGGTGACCTAGGCGGTTGGGCGCTGGCCGCTGGGGCGGAGGCTGCGGGCGACGGCGCCTGACGTGCAGGTCGGGCAGTCGAGCGCCGAGCGGTCAGCGTAGCGTAGGGTGTCCGGAGGTCTGCCACTCCGCCGATCGGAGCGGCCACTGCCGATTGGAGCTTCTACGGTCGGCAGGGCGCCGGGCGACTGCCGATCGGAGCAGAGCCACCACTCCACCTGTCCTGTCCACCACCAGTGAATTGATTTTGTAAGTTGGCATCGCATTTCAATGTGTTACTGGATGCAATCTGTCAATGACTTCGAAAGAGCAGAGTGAGAATTTGTCAGATCAAGTTGCCACTTTGATATGTCGAACAATTGATACTTCTATGTTGAACAAATTCAAGTTACGCTCAATTCTATAAAATCGTACTCAAATTTATACACTTACGATATGGTATATTATACATGCCAAATTATTTGGTTTTAGGTTGTAATTTTTCCTGGGCCCGCCACTAGTTTGATCTGTTGCAGGGGGAATTTTTTTTTTCCGATGGATTTCACGTTACTGCTTTCCAGAATACCTTACCTAACCCAGTTTTTGCTGTTTGGTTTGTTGGTGTGGTGCAGGAGTAGATCTGTTTTCCTGAATACCTGACCTAACCCAGTTTTTGCTGTTTGGTTTGTTGGTGTGGTGCAGGAGTAGATCGCCACCACAGAACCTTCCCTGCAACCATGGCGACTTTTGCGAAACCTGAGAACGCACTCAAGAGAGCTGAAGGTGAGTTGCTGGGACCTGGCTCGGTTTTTATCTGCAGCTATGCAGGTGGTCGTTGTTGCGGTAGTGTTGCAGCTATGCCTGCCGCATGTAGAATTTGTTAGGCATTTGAGAATTAAGATTGCGTGAAGATGAAGTGTTTGTTGCTCTAATTCAATAGGAAATGTTTACTGCTAATGAAGCCATTAAGTGGTAGGTTAGGTTCTACATGTTAGGTTAGTTTGGAAGTCTTTTGGATCCAAAGAAAAAAAGAAGAATAAAATCCATAGAAGTTCCTAACTAAAAATGTGATTTCTAAAGATTTTGTTGTAATTCTTCGAATTCTTGAACAAATCCAATCTAATAGAATAAAAAAATTTTGAAATTCGTAAATTAAGTAATAAAACATAGAGAAATTATTAAACAATACAATCCTTATCCATCTTTTCTTTCTTTTTGCTTCATATACTAAAAAAGAATTCAAAAAGGGAAAATTTTCGTCATGTCCCGAACATTGGCTAAATTGATGTTGTTCCATTACATAGGTGAGCCTTAGTTAATGCATACAAACAAATACTAGCAAGTTGTCTGTTCTACCTCATTATATAGGGTAAATTGACCCATTAATCTTTTTTTATGAATTGTGTCATGTAATAATGCTAAGCCATTGAATTTTAGTTAATGCTAAGCCATTGAATTTTAGTTAATGCTAAGCCATTGAATTTTAGTTTTATTAAGGCTTCCAGTGGAAGCTGAAGTCAAAAGTGGCCGTACTTTTTTTAAAAATATCCATTTTTTTACTTTCTATTGCCTACTCCGCAAGGACCAAAAGTTTACCAAAAAGAAAAATTGAAACCCCAAGAGTTCTGAAATGATTGCAAATTCTTAGACATCTACTCATATTGGTACAGAAGATGTGTATATTGATTGCTTCCTCTGCTTTTATTTCAGAATTGATTCATGTTGGGCAAAAGCAGGCAGCACTCCAGGCTTTACATGATCTCATTACCTCAAAAAGGCACAGGTCATGGCAGAAGCCTCTCGAAAAGATCATGATGAAGTATGTAGAACTCTGTGTTGACCTGAGGAAAGGAAGATATGCAAAAGATGGTCTTATTCAGTACAGGATTGTCTGCCAGCAAGTAAATGTGTCATCCTTGGAGGATGTCATAAAGCACTTCATGCAGCTTTCCAACGAGAAAGCTGAACAAGCTAAGAGCCAGGCAGAAGCCCTGGAAGATGCTCTGGATGTTGAAGATCTGGAAGCAGACAAGCGTCCCGAGGACCTGATGCTTAGTTTTGTTAGTGGGGAGAAAGGAAAGGACCGATCAGATAAAGAGCTTGTCACTCCTTGGTTTAAGTTCCTCTGGGAGACATACAGGACGGTTCTTGAGATACTAAGGAACAATTCAAAGCTTGAAGCGTTATATGCTGTAAGCATTTCTCTTATGCACATTTATTGTTTGTATCTGTTGAGTTTACTTCGTATTTGATACGTAATTTTTCCATGATATCGCTACAGCACATTTACCTTTTCTATAGTTTTTTATTTTCTGTTGAATTATTTATACCTTTTTTTTGCCTTCCCTATATGGCTATATCTATTCAACAATCACCCTATTCAGATGTATGTGATCATATAACCAGTTTCTATCTGAAATTCATAACTTTTGCTATTAAACTCAAAACATATCTTCTGAAATCAATAGCTTAATGTAACACCTAATATTCTGGTTCCTTGTACAACTTGTGCTCCGGTAAATACTCATGAGTAGCTTTTGTGACTGATTAACTTCATGATACGCAGATGACTGCTCATAGGGCTTTTCAATTCTGTAAGCAGTATAAGAGAACAACTGAATTCCGTAGGTTGTGTGAGATCATCAGAAATCATCTTGCCAATCTCAACAAATATCGCGATCAAAGAGATCGGCCTGATCTGACTGCACCTGAAAGTTTACAACTGTATCTTGATACACGTGTTGAACAGCTTAAAGTTGCTACAGAGCTTTCCCTATGGCAGGTTTGTTCCAGAACCTACGTATTTTAATTAATTCTTAATCCATGTAAATGTTACATTCCTCTAATTGTCACTGAATGTACCATCTTGCAGGAAGCTTTCCGATCTGTGGAAGATATTCATGGTTTGATGAGCATGGTGAAGAAAATGCCTAAACCTTCTGTCTTGGTGGTGTATTATGCAAAATTAACTGAAATTTTCTGGATATCTGATAGCCACCTTTATCATGCGTATGCATGGCTCAAGCTTTTCAACTTGCAAAAGAGCTACAATAAGAACTTGTCACAGAAGGATCTACAATTAATAGCATCTTCTGTCTTGCTCGCTGCGCTATCTGTGGCACCTTATGACAAAAAATATGGCGCATCTCATTTTGAGACAGAGAATGAGAAGGAGCGTAACATGCGGATGGCCAACCTTGTTAACTTCTCGCTTGATTCCAAGCGTGAAAATAGGGAAATGGTTTGTTCTCCTAACTGTTTGTAAATTAAAGGGTGTGTTCAGTAGCACTTTTCCGCCCTGATCGGTCTGCTATCCTTTTTGCAGCCTTCAAGAGCATCTCTTCTATCTGAGTTGGTACGTACTGAAATCATACTGTTATTCCTGCAACTGTGTTTTCTAATTTTTGGATGTGGTCTTACCACATGCATTCCTCTATAAGCTTTTTTTTATTATTTTGTTTTATCACTCTAGAAAGTTGTTTTTGCTCAGGAAGGGACATTTTAATGCGAGTGATGTCGTAATTACATCAAATGGTTCAGCATGGCTCTGACACTTTCATAGAGCTTTCTTCTGTAGCAATTGTGCTGCTAAGTTATTTCTATGTTATAATTAACTGCTTATCTGCTGCACTTAACATGATTCTCCTTTTCACTATGTCAGTTGGATAGCTGAATATGAAAGCATTGTCATCTTTTTACTCTGGTCCATCAATGTAAAGTCAATGCTATCTCTCTTGCTGTTATAAATACCTATCAATATCTTTGATGGCTTGTAGGTGTCCAAAGGAGTCCTTTCATGTGCTTCCCAAGAAGTGCGAGATTTATACAACCTTTTGGAACATGAGTTTCTCCCTCTGGACCTTGCATCAAAAGTGCAGCCACTTCTTTTGAAGATTTCAAAGATTGGAGGGAAGCTTTCATCAGCTTCTTCTGTTCCAGAGGTTAAGTTATCTCAGTACATATCAGCACTGGAGAAGCTGACAACATTGAGAGTGCTGCAACAGGTCCTAATTCACATTCTGCTTTATATATGTTTGTGCATATCTTATATAATTGTTATATGTTGCAATAATGATTTTAGTGTCTTCTTGCACTTTTCAGGCCTCTTCTATTTTCCAGTCCATGAAGATTGATATGCTCTCAAGAATGATCCCTTTCTTTGACTTCTCTGTTGTGGAGAAGATTTCTGTTGATGCTGTGAAACGCAATTTTGTTGCTATAAAAGTTAACCATTTATCAGGAGCTGTTCATTTTGGTACTGTGGTATGTGGTCCTGACTCTGTTCATCTGTTCATTATCTGTTCACAGTTGCCTTTTGGTTGTAAGCTTTGTGTAGATGTCTTTTATATCGTTTTCTTTTCATGATTTAACTATTTATAAGATGTGCAAGGTCTATATTGGCCCTCCATTATTTCATGTTCCTTGATGTTTTATCTTCTAGAAACACATGTATGCAGCACCACATGGGTCAAGGTTTTGTACAGTGGGTTCACATTGTCACCCTGGTTATCACTATTTCTTAACTTAATATTCTTCAATTAATTTACCTTTTATTTAATATATAGATAGTCATCACCCACTATATGTAGTTTATAACTTATGAGCATGTGCTCCACTGTGGTACCCTTTTCTTTCAGAACATATGTAATAACCCTTTAGCTCCTCAAAATTGTGTTTGAATATATTTGTGAAATCTGATCTTGCTGGTGTTTTTATGTGCTTGAATTTACTTGGATTGCCAGCTTCTGTCATATTTTTTTGTGATGCTGAATCATGATGAGACTGAACACTGACATTATTGTGACCAATTTCTCTTTATAGGACATAGAATCTGATGGATTAAGTGATCACCTTAGTGTTCTGGCTGATTCATTAAATAAAGCGAGGAATCATATTCGTCCACCAGTGAAAAAGCTGACTAAACAAGGTGAAAGTCTCATTAGTTTGGCTGGAATAGTGGAGAATGAACATAAGAGGCTTCTTGCAAGAAAGTCCATCATTGAAAAGCGCAAAGAAGAGCTTGAGCGCAAAATATTGGAGAAGGTATATGTTATTTGATTACTCTTCAGTGCTTTCTAGTTTTTACCTTAAAATTATACATTTTAAATTAAGTTTTTGTTTATGGTTGCTCTCTTTTTCCAGGAAAAAGAAGAAGAAACAAAGAGAATGAACAGTCAAAGGAAAACACTGGACGAGGAAAGGGTGAGGCTTTTCAATGAACAGAAGCAGAGGGAGCACGAGCGGATTCGTAGAGAGATAGAGGAAAAAAATAAAGCAGAGGCAAAAAAGTTACTAGAAGACTTGAAGAAAGCAGGGAAAAAACATGTCGTTGTTGAAGGGGTAAGAAACAGTTATTGCCTTACAACAACTAGCAATGCTTGCTATATATCTTTGTGAAAACAATGGTCCTTTATTTGCTTTAAGTTTCTATAAGGATTTTAGTGGAGGATCAGATAACCAGTAGGTGAAAGTTGATGTAAATGTAGACATGATCAAGGTTTCAATTGGGAATTTCTGGCTCAAACGAGGCGAACTCCATGCCAGGCTCAGATCTTGTATTTTGTGCTTTATTTCAGAAAATACAAACATGTTGGCACCTGTGTGCTCCTTTGGTTTTGTTAGTGTGTGCAACTTAGATGTCTGATATGGTGCATGGGATAATTGAATATTATTTTGGATGCGGACTAAAATTTGATTGTACAAGAGTACGACAGAACTAAATTTCATTTTTTTTAAGGTGGATGGTTGTATTCATTGATTCAGTTTTGTATTATCTTCCACATGTGCCCCTAATTGTCTATGTGCTTGTAATCACTTGTTTTCTTTTAAATTGGATATTGTCACTATATTTGGCCCACATGTACTATCGATCACATTGTGCTGTTGTATTGAAGTAATGTTGATCACACTGCTAAAAGCCTAAAATCCGATTAGTATCATATTCTCGAAAAGATCTTTGTTGGCTTTTTAACCTGAATTACCGACACTTATTCTATCACACTGCTTAAAATTGTAAACCTCTTCAATGTTCTTATATATCTGAATATATATCTGAATATTTGGGTGCAGGAGCTTACTAAGGAGGCTATCATGGAATTGGCATTGAATGAACAGTTGAAGGAGCGCCAGGAAATGGAGAAAAAACTGCAGAAGCTTGCAAAAACAATGGATTATCTTGAAAGGGCAAAAAGGCAGGAAGAGGCACCACTGATCGAACAAGCTTTCCAGAAACGTCTTGAGGAAGAGAAGATCCTTCACGAGCAAGAGCAGCTTGTTAGTTTTCTACTGTTTTTTTTTTTTTATTGTTTATGCAGTTCAGATCCCTGTTAGCACTTTAATCATTTATTTCTGCTTGCAGCGGGAGATTGAACTCAGTAAGCAACACCATGCTGGCGACTTGCAAGAGAAAAATAGACTTTCTCGAATGTTGGAACACAAGGTTTGTATGCTACTCATGTCTTTGTTATTAAGCCTCTACATCACAATGCAGGTTGCTTCTGTTTGGTATATATTTAACCTGTGATGCTGTTTTGACCCAAAACCACTTATTACAAATGTTTATTTTAATATACACTTCAACTGATCTGTTACCATATAGCAATGAATTTATGGTTACATAGAATGCATTACCCTATAATCAAGATATGAATTGCTTAGGATCTAATGCTGGTCACTTTAATATTTAATTGAAATTTACAGAACATGATGCTTGAATTTGAGATTTAACTAACGAGCTGTCAAGCTGACTATATTCTGATATCTTTGTTCATGACAAATAACCTGTCCTTTCTCTTCCTGACTTTCTGTTTCGCTGTTGCAGAATGCTTTCCAGGAGAAAATCATCCAACGTCGTGAAGCTGAGTTTGGTCGTCTGAAAAAAGAGAGAGATGAACGGATCAGTCAGCTGATAGCATCAAGAAAGCGTGAAAGGGAGACAGTAAGGAAATTGATGTATTTTCTGAACATGGAGGAGCAGCGGATTGAAAGGCTCCGCGAGGAAGAGGAAGCTAGAAAACGTGAAGGCAAGTGATTTCTGAACCGATTATATTCATCATTCGTTGATTGTAATTGTTGGCACACTTTGCTTCGTTGTTTTGGGTGCCTTTAGAAACTTTGACCAGTAAATTGTTTTCTGTATTATCCTCCAATTGTAGTCAAAATGGCCTTGGTGCATTGTTAAGAATGAGCAAAATGCGGCCTAGTTTATTTACTTTGGAAGTTGGTCACTGGCATTTCGCCCTATTTTAGTTTGATCTTCTGCAAAACTGCTGAAATTGAACCATAACCTTGTAGTTCTTTGACCTAAAGTTAAAAGTTTACTTGTAGGTATAAATATATAATGTTGAGTTTTCATACATCTTTTAGTTTTGTGTGCTTTGTTTTAAGGGCCTGTTTGGTAGGGCTCCGGCTCCTCATGTAGAGCAGCTTCTCTGGTGGAGTTGTAGCCGTTTTGTAAAACATTTGGCAAAACCGGTTCCAGTGGAGCATTGTAATAATTTGTATTAAGTTTGTGTGGAGCCAAGAGAAGCTGTAGAAATGCGGCTCTGGCTCTCCTATACAAAAACGGCCCTGGCTCCTTTTGGCTCCTTGCAAGGAGCCGTGAGAGGCCGGAGCCAAGCCAAACGGGACCTAACTAAAAATAATTGTCTGAATGCTGTTCACATGATTTCAGTGATTTTGATATCTTGTTAATAACAAGTCAAATTAGGTAATCTTTTTTTTTTTTTCCCACCATTGCAATGCTAAAATTAGTTTTTGGTCAGTATATGAAGAGGTCCCTGTTCAATCTGATCACGCTAACCTAGCATTTATTTTTGATACTTGAGCAACAAATATCATAAACTCTATTTGCTATGGTGTAACTGAACGTGGCTCAGTTTCTATATTGAATTCCATATTTGGCGAAATGTAACTTAAGGATTCAAATTCGTATGTCATCCATATTATTGTTTTATATTGTTTATTTTTCCCACAGAGGAAGAGAGGAGGAAGAGAGAGGAGGCTGAAAGGAAAGCTAAACTTGACGCTATTGCTGAAAAGCAGCGACAGAGAGAGATGGAGTTGGAGGAGAAGGCAAAGGCAAGCAGGGAGAAGCTCTTAAAGGGATCTGAGACTGTGCACGCTCCTGATTCTACACCTGTTGCACAACCACCTCGTGAGCCAGCAGCAGCCCCTGCTGCGGCCGCGGCTGCTCCAGCTCCTGGTAGATATGTTCCCAAGTTTAAACTCGGTGGCGATAGGGGCAGCAGCTCTGGTGGCAGCCAGAGACCAACAGATGTGCGTTCACGCGATGAAGACCGCTGGGGTCCACCTGGTGGCAGCCAGAGACCAACAGATGTGCGCTCACGTGATGAAGACCGCTGGGGCCCACCTGGTGGCAGCCAGAGATCAACAGATGTGCGCCCACGCGATGAAGACCGCTGGGGTCCACGTGAAGAGCGCTCACGCCCTGATGTGCGTTCACTCAGGCAAGATGGCCCTCCGCGACAGGATGCAACCCTGCCCCGCCAAGATGGCGCTCCTCCGGTTACTGAGCGCTGGCGTGGATCAAGATTTTCCTCAAACTCTTCATCGACCTGGTCCACAAGGCCACGGAACTGATGCCGTGACGCTGAGATTTTTTGCCATATCATTGTGGAGACATCCGTGCACAATGTCTGCTAGTGATCTCGGCTAGAATGGTTACTTGAATTTGTTTTCTGTTTTGCTGTCTGCACCTAAAATTTTGGAGCTGATCTTTTTAGGCTATGGCACCTTTCCGGTCAATGCTATGACGTTCCAAGTTGTACTCCATGCATATTGTGTCGCTGTTTGTTAGTGATACTCAAATCTTGTGATGTTTTTATTGGATCGTACCCTTTGCCGCGTGTTGGCAAATGCAGTCACTCTTGTTGCTGGTTGACTTATCTCAGTTTGTGGAACGGACCTGTTGGTTTCTATACTCCATCCATGAGTGTGGGCTAGTGTTTAGCAATTGAATTGTGAATTCTGTTAACCGATGCTTATGGGACGATGTGCGTTTTATTGTTTCCAAGATTAGCAATACATAATACACGGGATTTACACGGGATTGGACATTGTCGGTTGAAATGAGACGTTCCAATGGTGGTGTCAACTTGTTTGGAAATTTTAGAAACAGTTTATTAGTTTCATCAAAATATCTCTCAATAACTCTAATTAATGTCGTGTTTGCCCATATAGTACTAGTTCATTTGCAGTTTTTTTTGAGGCACAGTTACCCTATGAATGAATGTACATGCACACTCTACTTTTATAAGCACCTTTGAAGAACTAAGTTAGCATTATTAAATTATGAAATAAATTCAGAAAAATACGAGCATCTATGTCAAGTATATCCATATCAAATATGAGATTTGAATTTAGGTGGACAAGTTCCACCACAAGTGATCCAATCAGCTGAGCTAGATTGGAATTTTTGAACTAGTCTAACATGAGTGCTGAGCAAAGCAATGGTGGTATGGTACTATCACTTTCGCTAGCTCGATGGATCATAACTCAGTATGATTCTGCAAGTTTGAGAGCTTGCCACATACTCCCTCCCTTCCATAAACAAATATCATTCTTATTTCTCAAAAAGTCAAATAATGTGATCAAAGATATATGTTAAATTTATGATGCATAATTAATCTTATTATTAGATAGATGAATTGAATATATAAACTTATTTAGAGATATAAATATTGTTAATATTTTATATGATCATTTTTGTTTAAACAATTTTGTTAGCGGTATTTTTTATGATCCTTCGTTTTGTTGGATTTTTTTTTTCATGAGGTGGTGTTTAGATAGAGATAGAGATAAAATATTTTACTCTTCGAAAGCTAATATTAAATTCTAATTATCTATTTTTCATATCTATTTAATCATAATTATTCATATATTTTTCTTTCCCCATCCCTCCATCCCAATATCCACACGTCACCCGAAGAAAATGCCTGTTGCGGTGTTGATTGTGATTATATGCGGCTTTGCCACGCTTTAAGGTTAAGGCCCGGTTTTTAGTTGTGGAATTCTGTGGTTGTTGTTTGGAAGGCCATAAAAAACCTTTATGCTAATATCAAATCACATATTTATAGAATGTTTATAGTGAACCGCCGAGAATTAGTGGGAAACCTTTATATTTTTCTTTTCTTAATTTTCACTTATTTGTATGGTCTCGTTTAACCCCATATGGCCATTATGTCAAAATCAAATGACAAATTTGTATGATGATTCATTCAAGAAAAAAATAAGAAAATTAAAACTATTATAGATAATTTGGTGTTCTAGAATATCCTTCTATTTTTTATTTTTTTCTTATACTTATTTTTTCACTTATTTTGTTTTCTTTCTATATTCTATTGTATCTCTACACGGACGCACAAGCAAGTAGCAAACTTATCTTCTTCATCGTTTCATCCACCGCGACCCGATGGCGGCTCTATGCGATGCCCCCGGCGACCTGACGGCCCGCGCTCGCGCGGCGGCCCGACAGCCCGACGGTCGCGTGCCTCCCATCGCGCGGCCTTGTGCTCTCGCACCCGTACTCGCGCGCCTCTCCGTCGCGCCGTGCTGACCGGCGTCCGGCCGGCACCACGTGCGTCCCCGGACCCCGTCCGCCACGCTCGTCGCCTACCTCCGTCCTTCCGCGCATCCGTGGGGTGGACGGCCAGTCCTGCGCTCTTGACGACGCCGTTTTGCAGCGGGGACCGCCAGAAGCAGCTTCACGGCGGCGACCACGACCCGACCATGGCGCGCTTTTCCTATGCCAGGATGGTCGCAGGTGCCGCGGCGAAATTTTGGCGGAGGTTTTCCGTTTTAGGGAAAAAATTTTGTTCCTGGGGGACGAAAAAAATAGCCACAGCAGTTTTAAGGCGTGGCAATCCGTGGCGGGGAACCAAACAGCCCCTATATGCGGCTAGGCCCGGTTAGTGGAATGGAAGGCCAACCGTTGGGACGCCGGAACCGCAACTATGCGCCCCTGCCTGCTCTGCTGTCATCTTATAAAATAGTCGGCCTGTGCCCACCCCAAGTCTCTTTTCTTCTCACTCCGCGACTAGCCGACTAGGCGGCGGCGACGGCCAAGTTTCCTTTCTCTTCCTACGCGGCGACGGCCTTCACGCACGGTTCGCCGGGGCTTCGCGCATCCGGTGGTGAGGGCGGGCCCACTTGTTTTGCGGCTTCCTCCCGATCTTTTCCTGAAAAATCGACGAAATTCGTTTTCCGTTTTCTGCAATTTTTTTCCTGAAAAAAAATCGAATTTTTAAGCTCCGTGATGCTATGGTGGTAGCGCGCGATCGCGCTTGGGTTCCAGATCGGGGTGACCGAAGCCAGATCTGTGAGCTGCAGGGGTTAAATTGTCTTAAAGCGCAGTTAGGGTTTGGGGGTGAGGGGCGGGAGTTCTAGGGTGTTCCTCAGATCTGTCGTGTTTTCGAGAATTCTCGGGGGTATTGATGTGGCTGGCCGGGATTTGAGTATGCTCCGTTGCCTTCATGCACGGATGTGTTTGTCTTAGTCAACAATAACCCTTTCAAATTGTTTTCTCGAATTCATTCATATTTTCGAACTGTGTTTTTCATTTTGTCGCTATTGCAGGTGAATTGTCGTCTAGGCAAAAGAAGAAGGAAGGATCTTTCTCCAGACTTCGCAATTTTGGACGACAAGGTAAGAAAGTGTATAATCGTGCATACTCTGTGTTCGTTTCTTGGTGGCTACTGCAATTAGCCTTAGCTTCTCCTAGTTTTAGGGCCTGTTTGGATACCAGGGCTAATTGCTAGCTAGCTAAAAATTAGCTAAATTTAGCTCTAGTGCATCCAAACAGGAGGGCTAGTAGTTGGGCTCAATTTTTAGCCGTGTCTTCAACTAGTTATTAGCCAACCATAGCCAGTTTGAGCTAATTTTTAGCCCAAACTAGTTTCAACCTCGTATTGCTGTCATTGGGAATTAAATTAATTGAAACTCTGTCTCTCATAACGACAATTATGTTTAAACAAGTGCTGTATGAATAGCCATCTTTCATTTATCAAGGGCAGCTGATTTTGGTCTACCATATCTTTCTAGCATAAGTAATTTTTTACAATATTGCGATCCCTTTTGTTAACATAGTTTAATGAGCTTGGAATCTTAGAAGCCATCTAGCTTTGAACATAATTGATTGGCCACTCTTCCTAAAAAGTTGAACAAAAAATGAACTGCATGAGTATTATCTGAGAATATTCTGGTTACATTTGAGGCTTAAACTAGCTCAAGGCGCCTCCAAATAATTTGTTGTTAGGAATTAATTCGCCACATTTTGTTATGTCTGTACATGGAAGTTTGTTGTAGAAAGGTTTCAATTTATCTGATTAGATTTACATCTCTACTAGTGTGCTATGTAATTTCAGACGTTCAAAAAACTAACAGTGTTTTTGTCTCTTCTATGAGATGCACTTCCTTGCATCATTTCACGTCCCTACAGGTTTTGATTGTTATCTGATTGTTCGGGATGGATGCCAAAAAGTTCCTGCAGCTGGTCGAAGAGAAGAAAAGGAGGATCCTTGAGAAGAAAGAAGCCCCACTAAAGTGGGAGCAGAAGCTAGAAGCGGCAGCTAAGGCCAAGGCTGATGCAGAAGCAAAGGCGAAGAAACTAAAATCAAGGAAACACAGGAGGAGAGGAGATTCTTCCTCGGACTCTGGTAGTGACTATTACAGCGACGCTGATCGGAAACACAAGAAGAGGAAAGACCGCAGAAGGAACAAAAAGCATGAGCATCATGACTCTGATGATGCCAGGAGACGCAGGCGTAGGTCCAGAAGGAGCAGAGACTCGAGTGATGAGAGTGACAGTGAATATGAGAGCTGGTCTGGCGAAGAACGTCCAAGGAAGAAGCGCTCGCATAGAAGGCATCACCGACACTCTTCAAGGTCAGACTCTGAAGACTACAGCAGTGACGAGGAAGAGCGGAGATCTGCCAAGGACCATTCTCAGAGACGCAGATGCCGCCATCGGTCCTCTGATGATGACTCGGACAAGGACAAGGTCAGGTCGAGAGATGGGAAGCGTCTGAGATCAAGTGACGAGGATGCACGGTCAGATTCCAACAGTCATAAGCATCGCAGGAGCCAATCCTTGGAGGAGTCATCAGATGATAGAGATGCTGATGAATCAGAGAAGAGAAATGGCAAAAGGTCTCACAAGAATAGCCACCGTCACCACCATCATCACCGTCACCATCGGCACCACCATGAAAAACATAATAACTCAGAACCTAATGACAAGAGGCAGGTACTGAAAGATGACCGGAGGGCCCTTCAAGGTGAGGGTGCAGACTGAAGATACCCCCGAGGGTGAAAAGATTGATTTTTCATTTGTTATATTCTCAGTTAATTGTTGTTGCTGATAACATTTCTTTGATTTGGGCTATGAAAATTAGAAGATACTATGGTCATTCTGTGAATTATGTTGCTTTTGAGAATTTGGTAATACCGAATTAACAATGAAGCGTGATTATCTGCAATGTTTAAGTAGATCATTAAACGCCGTAGTACAATGGACTAGTCGAATGTCCCAATTAAACAGCATGCATCGATATACACTCTTCCGAAAATAGAACAAGTCAGCCTTGTTGCAGATTACTGGTGCCATGTTGACGCTTCTAGTAGGAAGAACAATTTACAGGTCAATGAAGGATCTGCTGGTCTGGGAATCTACATAACGGCGGAGGACAACCCAAACCAATTTATGGCGGAAACGGCAGCGCTCACGCTTGCATCTTTGCTTCTCAAAAATCTTTGTATTCAGCAGGCAAATTTCTTCTCGGACAATCAGCTTATAGTTTTGGTGATCTCAACAAAGACGCGACCTTCGGATCTGAGTGTAGTTGTAGATTTATTTGTACACGGTGGTGTGAGTTGTGTGTGTGTTGAGTGGGTGTGTATATTTGTGTGTATGAACAGATACTACAAAAAAAAAAAAAAAAAAAAAAAAAAAAAAAAAGCTCATAGTTACATACTTAAACTCAGCGGACAGATCCACACCTCCACACTGGATTATTAAATTCCTGATTCAGGAATTCCTCAACAATGCTCCTCTGCATTACAGGATCCCAAAATTCCAAGAAATCAAAACTCCATAGCTCATAATTTGGCCTCCAAAGCCGCTATTTTGCAATCAGGGCACAATCAAACTATTTGTATAAAAAATTACGATGGACAGCAGTGCCCTCTTGTACGAGCCTTACATGTACCTGGATTTATGGTTTTGCAGCTAAATGCTGCTAATAAAATTAATCTGCAACTTCTTCAAAAAAAAAAAAAAAAAATCTGAGTCCTAAATATGTCTTAATAAAAAACTTTAAGTTCCCTAAATTTATCTTAACTTATTTTTTTAAAGTTCAACTCAAGGTTTATGAAACCAAATTAGTTAGATATACAGCATAAAATATTATTATACTGCGCTCGGTGTCAAACATCTATGCTCTTTATATAAATTCGATCTAATATATAAAAAAGATAGCTTTAGAAATTGATTTATTGAATGATCGACCGTGTACCATATTCCACTCAATTGATTCAAAATTGTGACAATATACACCAAAATCTCGGCGCTGCAAAACGCACACAGCGCTCATATCTTAACATCTAACTGAAATACTGCTACATATCTATATGACTATATCCCTTCTTTATCTCCAAAAGGGCCTTTCTTAGTACATCAGCGCCTTACAGGGGCATTAATGTCTCATGCTACAAAATATTATCTCAACGGCCTTTGGTTCAGGTGCCCAGTGCCTGTTGAGATTTACGTCAGGCATTCAGCTATAAGCCAATGTGGTCACACGGAGAAATGAACTGCCCTTATTTGTAAGCACGCAACTGTCTTCCTGTTGCTGCACTTGCACTGCTTTAAAGAATAGCTGCTCGATCATAGTACAAAAATGGTACAACCTCCAAAAAGAATGGAACAGTGTCCTACTAGCGGTCAGAAGTTAGTTAAGATTCTATCTTTTGACAAACCATCGGCAACAAGAACTCTTGTGATTTCCTGCATCATATGAACATTTACATAAGACCAGATCTTAAGCATGGAAGACAAACATTTATCATAAACAAATCGGATGGATGTTAACCCAGAATGATAACCATCATACAATGTGGAAAGAATGTACTAGGCGTACAAATTTCTAGAAGATGTATGTGCAGCAAAACTTGCACTTCTAAAAATATGGTTCAAAATATGTCAATGGAAAGCAACTTTATGATTTATGTGAAGTAGATGTGCCTAACAATGAATGGACCAAAACCTTGTAGTAGAGAAAAATCCTAGGCCTCCAACAATTAGCCTATATTACATATCGATGCAGGCCCCTATCATATGAACATTTCTGATTTGTTTTTCCATGTTCAGAAGAGAGAAAAAAACATGTTGTAGAAAACATTGTGACAAATCAGTAAAAAAAAAGAGTGCTGAATGTAGAAGGTGCTACCAACTTGTGTGTAATAGTTACCTCGAGTGTCAAAGACAAAAATGAGAGGAAAACAAGCAAAATTACCATACCTCAGTCATCTGTTTATGTCCACACAAAATTGCTCCCACTGATGAAGGGTTTACAATATTCTTCATCCTTGAGAACACATTCTACAAAATGCAAAAGAAACTCTATAACACATAAAAAACACAACAAACTATAAATAACACATGTCAAAAGATACAGCACCTGGACATAACCTCGCTCGCCTGTCCATTGACCATCTGGTCTTGAGAGGACAGGCACAATTTTAACTCCTCTGGATTTCCAATTATCAAACCTCTCCTGTCAGAGCACATAACCACCAGCCATCATATACGGAATAAGACAATTTACAAACTGGATAACTCAGCTGACATAAACCTACCTACCTGATATGCCATCCTCTGAAGATTTCTAACCCCATAAAAGAGGCTTACATCAGTCTTCTTGTTTTCAGCAAAACCTGACTCAATAAGTGACCGTATAGGGCTGCAATTAAAAGTGTGAAGGGGACTGAGAATACTTGCATATTCCAATGTACTGCAATAATTATATATTCCAATGTAATGCATGTCTTGTACAGGTGTACTTGTATGTATTTGAATAGATAATCTTATACGTACTTCTTTAGGACAAGGGTGTATTTGTGCTTTCATAACATACATATCTATACATACCTCTTATTTTCGAGGCCTTCCGCATGTCCGTCACAAGACTCAGAACACTGTTCTGGGAACAGTACCGCACTGGCCCTTGCGAAGCTTCTCGCGGACCGACGCCCCCTCCTCCAACCTCCCCACCCGCCACACCGCTCACCCTCCCTCTCCGCGCCGTCCTGTCCGACCTCCCTTCCCTCGCTCCCTCTCCGCCCCTGCCAACGCCGCCCCCCCCCCCCCCGTGCTCCTCACGCCGCCTCCCGCGATGCCCCGTCGTAGCATCGCCGCACATCACCGCGGCCGGCCTCCGCCCGCGGAGCAGCAACGCTGACCACACCGGCGTGGCAGCCCAGCGACGCGACGTCGCGACCACTGCCACTGCAGGCACGGGAAGCAGCCCCGGTACAGACGTGCCCCTCCCGATCGGTGGTTCTGCAGACCAAGCCTCGGCTCAGCTATCTGCAGCGCCCGCCGCACGGGCCACCAACGACAGCATGCTAGCCTCCGCTTCCTGCAGCCTTCCGGCCCGCCTCCAGCAATCCGTCCCTCTTCCCAATGCACGGTACGCCTTCAGGTCCTGTTCTCTTTACCCTTCCTGTCTTCTGCCTTTCAGTTGCTCGATGGAATGCCATACCAATAAAAAACCTCTGCCTATGGCGCCGTGATAGCTTCTACGCCAGCTGTGTCCGGCCGCTGTTGTCATATCCCTAAACCAGCCTCCTCATTATCTGTTGCTACTCACTAATTGCTACTTACTAATTTACTTCATAATTTGTTCTAATATGAACTTATTCAGTCCCTGAAGGTGCACTGTAATCTGAACTTCTGGACGCTCACTTCCAAAATTTCAACAAAAAGATCCTGACCCACTTTATTTGCTTCCTTTCATTCCTAAATTTTCGGGTAACTATCAACAGCAACAACATCAACCTTTCAGTACACATTTTGAGCCTTGGTTGCCTTTCATGCCTAAATTTTCAGGTTATTATGAACATCAATGATCACATCCTTTCAGCAGACATTTTGAGCCTTGCCTACACCATTCTACGTACAGCAACAACAAACAATCCAGGTAACCTCATTGCTGCCATTTGTGTATTTGAAACGTACTGCCCATGTTACCTTACATTGAATCAGATAATTGATTAGCAGTAGCAGAAATAAAAGGTTCTAGGTTCTTATGGCTAATCACACAACCTTATTTGCATTTATATGTTTACTGCCCCATCTTGCTTATATGTATATATCTTCTCCAATTCATAAGTAACCCATCGTCAACGATTCAACAACACACATTGGGTTTACTCTTTCAGTGTTGTGTTTGTGTCCTTCCAACTCGGTCATGTTCCCCTGTTTTTCCCATTGGATTGACAGGTTACAAACTCTGCTTCTTCAATTGTGTACCCTGACTTATGCAGTTCCCTAATATTTGTTTACAGTCTATGGTTTCTACAAATCTGAGAAAAGCAATCCTCAAGCAGTTTGCACTACACATAAGAACATATCGATTTTTCACAGTGGTTTCCATGCCTTCTCATGCTACATTTCAAACTTGCTAGCCCGCGCATGTGCGTGGGGATTCCTGCTAGTAGCTTATCTATTCCACAAAAAAACACACACACACACACACACACACACACAAAGAGCTTATCTAGAGAGCAGGCTTCTAGAGGCAAATGATGTTTGCAGCTAAATATAGCTACAAAGCTATTCATGGGAATGGTATTCCTCAATCATCGAAGAGAGAAAGCAATCTAATCAAGAATAGGGCATTGTCGTTAAATTGCTTGGCATGGCATGTGGCAGCATAGAACAGACTTGCAACAACAAAATGGCTTACTTATCTAAAGAAGTGAAAACCTAATAAATATCTTACAGCTAATGCCTTTTCATGCTTATATCTTCCACCAAGCATGTACATGTTCTGATTATATCCAAACTCCCAAGAGTATTAATGGTTGTTTAAGCGACTGTGAGAAACTTTTGGCTCAAGATTAGTTGGAAGTAATACCAGAAGTAGCTCTGACAATAGATAATTAACGGATATATACACATAATAATTCAGATGGCACCCCCATATGATTATCGCAATCTAATAATTGTCCCTTTTTGTTTCCTTAAAAAAAGTTCATTTTTGTTTCCAAAAAAATTGTTCCTTTTTCTAGCCACAATTACGAAATGCGTCCAACTGAGGATTATTTGAGACCTAAAATGGAGCAATTGTGCATGGTGCAGTGCAGTTGATGCGGGTTTGACCAATGAAGGATAGCTGGTCTCGTCGGAAAGGGCAGGGGTAGAAGAAAGGCACCTGATCCCGGATCCGGTGGCGAAGACGAGGACGTCGCGGGCGTCGGCTATCCTGGCGACGTCAAATCCACGGCCGACGACGGTGGCGCCAACATGGACGAGGTCGCCGGGGCGGAGGTCACAGAGGCGCGCGGAGGGGGTTCCCGGGAGGCGCTTGACGAGGAAGTCGAAGCAGGAAGAGGCTGATCCTGACCCGGGCGCGGGTGGGGGAGGAGGGGACGCGATGGCGAGGAAGATGGGGTAGGGCGCGTCGGGGAGGCGGAAGGGGAGGAACTGGCCGGCGGCAGCGTGGGAGGCGAGGAGCCCCCGGTGCGCGGAGAGGTCAAGCGAGACGTGGAACAGCGAGGCGTCGGCGGTGGCCGGGCGGACGCAGGCAAGCGGAGCCTCGGCCCATTCCGCTGGGAGCTGGGGCGGCGCCGGAACCGGGGCGGCGGAGGCGGAGGCGAGTGCAGCGGCGGAGAGCAGGCGTAGGTGGTGTGGACGGAGCAGGTGGAGGCGGCGCGGCGCGGACCGCAGGAGCATGGAGGTTGCCCGAGGGGTGATCGGCGATCTGCGTGGCGTGCAGCGCAGGTGCCGCACCCGACCCGCGTGGTCAGAATAGTCAGGAGGAGACAGGACGGGCAAGCCGACGAGGAGGGAGAGGGAAGGTGCCGCCGGCACGGATCTCGCTGGCCTCCCGCGAGGCCGGAAAGCTGTAGAGGTGTTGTACGCCTTCGATTTCTCCTTTTCGTCAACCGGTCAACGTGAACACAGGCAAAATTTAGAGGAGAAAAAAAAAATACTGTACGTAGCCCAAAGATAAACTTTTGCACTACACTGTGGAGCTCAGCTGAGGCAGGAGGAGCTAAGCTTTGGCCACGTCGGCGCAGTGCCAACGGCCACACAGTTCCTGCGAGGCACTACTACAGCTTTGCAGCTCTGCTCTCTCGACGACGACGACGACGACGACGATGGCGTCGTCTGCTGTCGTGCTCCAAGCTTCCACGGCCTTCGCTCCAGTCTTCTCCCCGCTCCCGTCCCGACTCCAGCCCGCCGCGCCACGGCGGATGCATCTCCGCAGCTCGCCCAATCGTCGCCGCGACGTCTCACTCGCTGCTTCCTCCGCCGCGTCGCCGGAAGTCGAGAAAGAGTCGTCGCCGTCGTCCTCGCCGCGGGAACCTCTGTCGGTGAGTTACCCACAGGGGGCTGTATTGCTGCTGGCGCATATAATTTGGCGCTCATCTGTTTCACTCGATCTGTGGCTGGCTGCACGATGTAGGCTACTATGGCCCTGCATACTTTCAGTTTCAGCACTCTCTTGGGCTCTTGGCACTACTTGTCTAATCACATTTTTTGAGCATCTGTGGTCTCTATCAGAAGGAAAAAAAAAATTCCAACTTGCTTGAATAATGAAATTCCCCACCTAGTTGTTGAATTCACACGAAAACTGTTCATGGTTAATTTCTTGAAACATAGCATTTAGCCATTTATGCCACTGCCTCATAATTTCTTGAAAGTTTCTTGGTTCTTCACAAGGTGTCCTGTTATGCAACTAGTAAAAACCATTTTGTTGATGTGGGTTTAGAGTAGGCTGTCGTGGACAGTGTGAAGGTGCTCAAGGAGGCAGCCAAGACCAGGAAAGTACCTGCACCGGAAATTCTCTCGGCACTGTCCAAGATCAAGAAGGCAAAACTCGACACGTCGACATTCTTTGAGACACTTGGTGGTACTGAGTCTCCAGGCAGGACATGGATGCTTATCTTCACTGCAAAGGTGAAGACCCAAATATTATGGGTCATGGATTAAGTTCTATGGTTTGCTGCTTGACTGATTGATTGATTTAATGCCTGTATATATAGGGTCGGCTGGATAAAGGACAGTATTTTCCAGTGACTGCAGTCCAGCGCTTCGATGCTGCGGTGAGCTTATCATGACAGACCCTCATGATGATGCCATGATATGATACTCTGATGATCAGTGGTACCTGAATAATCTAGTGCTTGAATTGCCATGTTAATAATTTGTTATGTTTGTTCAAAGTTCAAACAGTTTCTTATCTGCCACTGTAAAGTCTTTCTGTTCAACAAAGCAAGAAGTCCATGTGGACATCTTTTTTGATAGTCATCTTATGTTCACATTTCTCTCAAAAGTAAGCAATGTTCAACAACATGACCAACCATTGTGCAATATGCCTAGTTGAACTCAAGCAGTACCAATATATATAGTCACGCTCTGCAGCATGATAACCTGAAGCATGGGAAAACTTGTTTTCCAGCTGACAAACATCTTTCCTAAACCAACGTAGCTCTATGACAAACATCTTTCCTAAACCAACTAACGGAGCTCTATGTTCCTTAAATATGAAATTTGCAAATTTGTACACTGTTAGTCCACTGTAGGTTTTCTTGGTTGCACCATCCAATTACTTAGAACAACATCAAGAATATCAAAAACGGAATATGAATAAGAAATGAAAAAAATGAAGAAAAGGGAACCTAATCTCACCTCCTTCTGTACCATAAAGAAAATGATCTCTGATATATGACTACTATCTGCAGGGCAAACGGATTGAGAATGGCATATATTTGGGCCCTATTGGGTGCTTAACGTTTGAAGGGAGGCTTTCATGGAAAAAGAAAATACTTGCATTCATCTTCGAGCGGGTTCGCATAAAGGTTGGACCATTGGGTCCCCTAGAAATCGGCTTTGGAAGCGGCAATGATGATAGAGAACCCAGCACAAAGGACCCGTTCTTTGTTTGGTTCTATGTTGATGAGGAAATCGCTGTTGCGCAAGGCAGAGGCGGTGGAGTAGCTTACTGGTGCAGATGTCAGCGCGTCCCCTGAAGATTCAGACATTCAATTCGCTTCAATGATCTCTGCACAAGATCAGGATAATGTAGTCGCTAGTTTGAAGGGTTAATGTTCATCTTTGAACTGTCTACTTTGTCTCAAAAAGGAGAAAATGCAGGGATGTGTAAATAATGAGATACTATAAAATGATACGTTTGTGTTTGTGTAGCTTTACAGTTGAGCATGTCTGTAATTAACTAGTACCCCATTTCGTGCCAAAATAAATGCATATTCCACTTATCGAGGAGTCAAAGTTTTTAAAAATTTGATCAGATATGTACACAAAAAGTACTAATATTCATGATGTGAAATAAGTGTTATTATATTATAGAGAAAATTCATAAGTATTGATACTGGTCATCCAACTAGTCAAAGCCACTTAGGTCCACGTTCTTTGAAAATATGATTTACGGGTCCCTCAACTTGGCTTAAGATGTTATCTAGGTCCCAAAAATTTTCAAATGATCACCACAGACCCTAAACTTGCATTGTAAGACGTTTCATCTGGGCCCCAAATACTGTAGCTAATGTTGTGCAAAATAAAAAAAAAAATCTAATTTAGCTACAATCATAAAATATTTTAAAAATTATATCTTTTTATAAGATCTCGAATAAAGATGATTTTTATATAGAAAGCGAGAAGCTCTCGATGAGATCGTTAACTTTTTAGTTTTAAGTTTTTTAATTTAAAGTCATTAGATGCTAAACAAATTAAACCTCTTATTCAAAATAATTAAATCAGCTTTTTTTAATTTTTTTCTGAATCAACGGTTTAATTTTTTGAGCATCTTAAGGACTTTAAATGAGAAAAAAATTTAAAACTAAAAAATTATAGATCTCATCGAGCACTATAACTTTCATATAGAAAATATCTCCATCGATAGCATATAGGAAATATATGATTTTTCTAAGGCAACAAGCGCTTGTATACGATTAAAATTTACTAAAAATTTATTTATTTTTTTTAGCATCTTAACGACCTCAAATCCAAAAAAAAAAAACTCAAAACTAAAAAGTTGTAGATTTCATCGAGATAAAAAAAAAGATATAATTTTTAGAATATTCTACTTAATTATACCTAAATTAGATTTTAAAAAAAAAAAATTATGTACCGAATTAGCTACGGGTGTCCGCATTTGAGACCTAGATGATACCTGGACGCCAAGTTTAGAGAGGGTAGTGATCACTTTGAAAGTTTAGGACCTAGATGACACCTTGAGCCAAGTTGAAGGACGGAAAAAATCACATTTTCAAAGAATATGTATCTGTTCATGAACCATGAGACTGTCGCTGCCAAGTTGAATGACCGCTTTTTTTTTAGTGAATTTTCCTCTATATTATATATGTACTACGATTCATACTAAAACATAATTGGAAATATAAATATTGATACTGTTTTCTATATATATAATAACTAGTCAAAATTTGAAGAAGTGTAATGTGCGTTTATTTGAGAGAGAAGGAGGAGTGTTTTTACCAAAAACTTGACCCAGTTGTCTCAAGTACAATCCCAAAGGAGTTGAATGTAGAGGGTAATTACATGCGTTCTCTCTCTAAGCTCTGCATTGTTCACGTGTTTCTATTCTTTGGAACATCAAAGTTCAAAAGGTTTCAACCTCTGCCGCTGCCTGTTGTGCAATTCATGGAAGCTTGGTCGAAGCCTTCAAGGTGACTGACTGGAACTCTGCAAGGTGGAAGCTGTTAAAAGCTCCTGGGAAGTCTTTGGTTCGTCGAAGTTCTGGACTTGTCCAGAACAAGCGAGAAGCGAGAGAGGCAGAGGCGTTAACCTTTCCAAATTCCCAGTTTATTTGGGGGAAATGGGCAGTCAAAGCCGCCAAAGCCAACCTGCTCCAGTAATAACCTTTGCAAAACCCTTTTTATCTCCAGGACAGCTGAGAGACAAACAGAAACCTGGGCAAAGAACGAAGGCACCTCGAAACCAAGCCTGCCATGAGACCATCAGAATCTGATCATCAGACTGACGGCGCCATTAAAATTTCTAAACAGCACATACTTGAAGTATTCTTCCTTGTAGTTTCTGTCACCGGGGGCCTATATATATTGTCTGCCAGGCCTTTTTCATTTCTTCAGAGCGTCTTCGCGTTTGATTTGAACCACTTGGCTGGCGCTGCCTGACGGTGCTCCTTCCTTGTCACCGGCGGCGATCACTGCCACCACCGCCTCCACGGAGACATGGCGCAGGAGGCTGCACCGGCGAGGCCTGCGGGCCCCACCAGGCTTGTCTACTTCGATGATATGGGAGCACTCCGCTACTCCGCCACCGTCCTCTCCGTCCACCAGGTTTTCCCTTCCCTCCTCTTCTCCTCCGCCGTAGGCGCGTAACCCTAGGCCTGAGCTAAGCTCCGGGTGTCCACAGGAGGAGGGCGGCCGGGTAGCGGTGGCGCTGGACGCCACAGTCTTCCACCCACAGGGCGGTGGCCAACCAGCGGACACGGGCGTCATCTCCGGCGCCGGCGGTGCCAGGTTCCTCGTCGAGGATGTGCGGATGAAGGACGGAGTGGTAAGGATCCGGGGTTTTGCTATCCTCAATAAAATCTGCAACCTTATTCATGAACCATGAGATTGTCGCAGGAATTCTTTTTTTTTACTCGCCATGCCTCTCTCATCTTGTGATTGGCACCCAGGTTTTCCACTATGGAAGATTTGAGGCCACGGAACAAGGATGTGGGATTGAATTTAAAAAGGGGAAACCGTTGGCTTGGAGGTCGATGCAGAACGGCGCAGCTTTAATTCAAGGTGATGCGATTTGAATGGTTCTGTTGTGTATATAAGCTTTCCTTTGTGTACTTGAGGCTTTCCCATTTACTTAGAAGAGTTTTGAGTCTTTAAGAACACCCATTTATCAAGTTGTATTTGCAAATTGCAATCAAATTAACTAGTTAAGCTGCTTGAAGCTAACTAACATTAATTCATAGCTGATATCCTGGCCAGATGATCCATACATGTATTTCCACAAGGAATGCCTATAGAAGTAAGAAGTGATGTATTCAGCACATAGATGCTCATTGTACTAAGCAGTTTCAGTATTTCATCGCTGTCTGCTCGTTATCATTTCATTATTTCTGAATGTCTAAGCTTTACTTCTCATTATGCTATCACTGTAATGTTACAGGCTTCATTCTGCTGGGCATTTGTTGGACATCTGTGTCCACAATGTAGGCCTCTTTCAGCTGCAACCTGGGAAAGGCTACCATTTTCCTGATGGGTATGATTACTTATTTTTAATGCTTTTATTCTTTTGTCCTTTCTATGGCTAGCATTTGGGTCCAGCTGTTAAAACTAACTGCTAACATTTGATATCATTTTAGCATTTACCATTTTAGTTGGATTCTAGTTGCTGATCAGACGACTCTTTTGTGTCTTTGTTCTTTGTAGAGCGTTTGTTGAGTATAAGGGAGTAATTCCTCCAGATCAAATACCGGTTAAGAAAAATGAACTGGAAATGGAAGCCAATAGGCTAATTTCAGAAGGAGCGAAGGTGGATAAACAAGCTGAATATGTTGAAGTGCATATCATCCATTCTGTCGTCTTTAAGTGTTCACCCTTTCTGCAGGTCTTAGCTTCTGTTTTTCCTTATGAGGAGGCAGCGATATTATGCGGAGGTTCTCTGCCTAGCTACATTTCAAAGGTTAGTCCTGTAGACTTCTTAGATGCATTATCTTTGCTTGTACCAAATATACTCTGCACCAGCATCATTGATTGTATACACTTGAAAGAACTGTACATTCCACCAGCATCATTGATCGCATACATTTGAGTGACTTTTTGTTAAATATCATTCTAGTTTACTTCCTACTCAAGGATTGCAGTAACATTTCTTAGCTCTTGGTTTATTGACAACATCACTGTATGATACTCCCCGCAATTCAAAATACGTGTTTTAGAGTTATGCACAGATATTAAGAAAGTGGATGAAATGAACTTATTCTTCTTATTTTATGCCAAAACGGAAAGTGATATTCATTTATCTATGAGAGTGATAATATTTATTTAGCAAGGGCAAGAAGGAAGTAATAAAGAGCAAAAGGTCCCTAGAAATTCTAGGGCAACATGTATTTTGAAAGAAATTGTGAAGGCTAAAACAGCAAGTATTTTGAATCAGAGGGAGTATATGTGCATTTGCATCTGAAAAATGCATAAGGATGCATTTCTATGTGTGAGTATGTCTTGAATTATCATTGTAATCAAGTATCAATAGTTAGATTTTAATCAGAAATATTCTAATGTAGATGTTTATTTTTTAAAAAAAACAAAGGCAGGAGCTCAGAGTTTGCTGCTCAATTAAGACGATAGAAATTTATGTACAAGAGTAGATGTTTATTTTTCAGAGTTCTGTGTTTCTCATTAACATTGTTCGCGACCTTATGTTTTCATGGCAGGATAGCACTCCTCGCATTGTGAAGTTCGGGGATAATCCTGGTGGTCCTTGCGGTGGTACTCATGTTGCTGATATTTCAATCATCAATACTCCCTCCGTCCCAAAATAGATGTCATTCTCGCTTCTCGAGAAGTCAACATTTTCAAAATACCGCAATATATATTAAAATATATAAACATTTATGCTAAGTAATTAGTATCATTGGAAAGATCTTTAAGTCTAGTTTTTAACAAATTTATTTGGAGATGAAAATGTTGCACTTTTTTTCTACAAATCTAGTCAAAGTTGAGAAATTTTGACTGGCACGTATCCCATAACTTGAGTTCATCTAATATGGGACGGAGGGAGTAGCCTAAAGGTAATTATTATTTTTATTTATGCCACGCTAGTATTCTAACAGTTGGATTGCCTAGGCCTGTCAAAATTTCCAACTGAATTATCCACCAGTCTTAGAAACTAGGGCATGAGCTGAAGGATAGCTTTCCATCATGGAATTTGGAAGTAGATTGGCTTTTGTGAATCCTAAGAGTAATATTAGATGCGAATGATAGTTTGAGTGGAGGGCAACAGACTTGATGGTACTCATGCTACCGAATCAGCCGTTTCTAGTAAAGCCAATGTACTTCGCGTCCTGCTAGCGCATTCGTGATCCCCATTTCCTATGATTTGCATCATTTTTTCTCATTTTCGACTTGATGGTACTCATGATACCTAAGTTGGCATACACTGAAATTGTCAGAACAGATAAACGTACATAACAAGAGTCAAGAATTTTTTTACATATGATGTGCATCATTTTTCTCTTTATATCCTATAAGTTAGGACTTGGAGAAGCTGATCTCATTTCCTATTTTCCATCAGGTAACAAACATAAGAGTCAAGAAAGGCGTCACTAAAGTCTCATACAGCATCAGCCCATGATCTTTTTCGAGACGCAACATACACCTGGAATTTATCGGAGCGAGATTATTTCATCATCATTGAATCAGAAGGCTGAGCTTCGTTTTGTGGCACCACATGTATACGTATGGCACAAATAGATAATCTTTCTGTAGTAGTTTGATGACCGCTAGTTCCTCTTGTACTTTAGTAGAAGATTTGTTTCTGTACTGAGTCCCTGTTTATGGAATTGTAATAGATGATGACACATGTAAAACTGCTATGGCACCAAAAGACAAAAATTGGAAAGTGATTTAAATTTTATTTGAATTTCTCAGTCTCTCGTCTCTCTCTCTCTCTCTCTCTCTCTCTCTCCCCCCATACGGCCACTTCCCTCCCCACGTCATCCCTCTCTCCCTCTGCAAATTCTAAAACCTTATCCCAAACCAAGGCTATACATTTGGCCAGCAGGCTCGGGCGCTGGTCAGCTCCCGCTCCCGCTCCCCGATGATGGCCTTGGCGCTGCAATGGCCGCTCCAACTCCCACTCCCGCTCCAGCTCCAGGCGCGGCCTCCCGCCGTTACCGCGGGCCACCACCGGCGCCGCCGCCGACTCTCCCCGTCTGCCGCTCCCCGCCGCTCCGAGCTCGCTGTTGTGCCAGCGCCGCCGCTGTGGCCGACACGGGGAAGGCGCAGGCGGCGGCGAGGAGGGCGTACCCGTTCGACGAGATCGAGCCGAGGTGGCAGCGGCACTGGGAGGAGCACCGCACGTTCCGCACCCCGGATATCGGTGAGGGGCTCGACACCTCCAAGCCTAAGTGCTACATCCTCGACATGTTCCCCTACCCCAGGTAGGATGCCCTCTATCCATCTAATTCGCACCGCGCGGATTTGTGTGCTCAGTCGTTAAGTTCACCACGGTTTTGTTAGCACTAATTGTAAATTGGTGCCTGTGCGATTATGTTATGCTTGTTTTTCTTTCATGTATTAGAAGAATATAGTGTGCGATCGAAAATTTGGTTTATATAGGAATCAAATCTTTCTAAATCAGCACTAGATTTTGTTGCTCGTTGTTTAAACTATTTTCAAAATGTTGTGCAGCGGGGCTGGGCTGCATGTTGGGCATCCCCTTGGATACACGGCAACTGACATTCTGTCAAGATTCAAGCGCATGAAAGGCTTCAACGTTTTGCATCCAATGGGATGGGATGCATTTGGTCTTCCTGCGGAGCAATACGCTATTGAGGTCGTTTAGAACCTTCACTTTATGCCCTCACATAACCTTCATCTCAAAGGGTTACCATGTACTGTAGTTATCTGACATATGTACTCTGTGCTCAGACGGGAACCCACCCTAAGATTACCACTGAAAGGAACATTGAGCGCTTCCGCACACAGGTAATATGCTCCATGTATATGTATCTTTGCTGCAAATTTTGCCTCTACCATGTATAAGGTATTATGGTAGCAAGTAAATGGAGCTCTCATGCTTGTTTATGCATTCCCATTTTGATATGACTTACACTCTTCAAT
This sequence comes from Chrysopogon serrulatus, assembly GCA_015844335.1. Lineage (NCBI taxonomy): Eukaryota > Viridiplantae > Streptophyta > Magnoliopsida > Poales > Poaceae > Chrysopogon > Chrysopogon serrulatus. Next base: position 28,569 of record JADLZL010000904.1, read on the forward strand.
CATTGCATTACCACTTGGTTGCCAAAACAAAAAAAAGAAAAGAAAAGAAAGAAAAGAAAAGACTGGGCACTTGCCATTAGCCATGTTATTCTATGCTAAAAGTGTATTATGGAATGACAAGCTTGAAGTGCTGATATGATTGTGGTACTGCCAAGTGTTCTAGAGCAATATAACCATGTATGCAGGTCTTAATAAGATGTAAAAAGAAGTAACCTGTATAACTCTTTTGTGGACCTTTTTGTAATGCTTGTGGGGTGCTTCTTTGTGTAATCAGCCTGAAAGTTTGTTTGATTTATATCAACTATACAGCTGAGCATTAGAAAAATAATGTGCAATATTTTATTTTGAGAGAACACAAAATAAATGTCCATCTCGTTCCATTTAGAAAAAAGGCTCTAATCTGTCATTTCATTTGTAGTTTCTGTGAACCATGGAGACATGTTTACTTTTTTAATGTCTCTACCTACTGAAAGAGAAGTAAAAGAATTATGTATCATACTTTGACTACAGTGGTTCATTAGGAAGATGTTTTCTCATTTTTGCAGCTTAAATCCTTGGGTTTTTCGTATGATTGGGATCGTGAAATCTCCACGACAGAGCCGTCTTATTATAAATGGACACAATGGATTTTCCTTCAACTGTTGAAGAGAGGACTTGCTTATCAGGTCAGAAATATTATTTTCTTCCATTCTTGTTGAATCTTAGGTTACAAATATGCTTATCATCTGTTATAATTCCTGTTTCACACTTTATTTATAGTGATATACTATTTTGTAATATTCATCTTTAGGATTCTGTTTTTATGTTCTTAGTGTTGCATTTGTGGTTTTCAATGATTTTTAGGCTGGCATTGATATCTTGCAATCAGGCCGAGGTACCGGTCAATTGGTGCCCTGCTCTTGGAACTGTCCTGGCAAATGAAGAAGTAGTAGATGGTGTGAGTGAACGTGGTGGTTATCCTGTTATACGAAAGGTATGTTGTAGAATCTGCGAAACTTGCTGTTCATTTCAATGCATGGTTGCTGTACCTATATGCAGAAAAGTCATATTGCGGCTATCCATTTTCTCCTCTGTTTTATAGCCAATGCGCCAGTGGATGCTAAGGATAACATCTTATGCTGACCGTCTTCTTGAAGATTTGAATGATCTTGATTGGCCTGAGAGTATCAAAGAAATGCAAAGAAACTGGATAGGGAGATCAAAAGGTGCTGAACTTGTTTTTTCTGCAGTTGACCAGGAAGGACAAGACCTAGGTGCCACTTTGTTGGTTTACACAACGAGGCCTGACACGATTTTTGGTGCAACGTGTGTACTTTTGTTTCCCTTTTTTTTTGTCTTGTTGCATTTTACTTGTTTATAGACCCAGATGGATAATATAAAGATGAATTTTTTTTTCTGCTGCAGATATCTTGTTGTGGCACCTGAGCATGTTTTACTGCCATCTCTAACATCTGAGGAACAACGAGCACATGTATGTTCTTTTGTCCTTAAATTAACTATAGCACCATAAAAAATTTAAGCATATTATGGACTAATTGGAATTGCAGGTAGAGGAATACAGAGAACTTTCAGCAAGAAAGAGTGAACTAGAAAGAACTGATCTTCAGAAGGAAAAAACTGGGGTTTTCAGTGGTTCTTATGCTAAGAACCCAGCAACCGGGGAAATCATTCCAATATGGGTGGCAGATTATGTTCTAGGAAGGTTTGTCATCATATGTTCCTTGTGAATTCTGATGTTATCTTGTGCATTATCATTGTTTTGTTCATTTTGTTTCTGAAAGATCAAATGCTAGAAACTCTAGACTAATTTGCTAGAGAACCTATGTTTTGACATCTGTTTAGTAAATACTTTATGCTTCTTTTTGTACTTTGGTAGATAACCTAGGTTTTTATATGTAGTAAATACTTTATGCTTCTTATGCAATATTAAAGGCAAGAGTCTTACTATAGTTTGCTTAATTCAGGAGGTCTCCATACATATATATTTTTAATTTGGATCTATTGTTCCTTTTTTTTTTTTTTTTTACTGTGAACTAAATTTTGCTATGCAGTAAGGGACCTGATCACCTGGCAAAATATTATTGCTACTCATAAAACTGACCAATAAGCTATTGGAATTACCTTTAATTTAATAAATATCTAAGAAAGATTAAAAAAATACACTGGCTACTATTGTTTCTGACTGTTTGTGCATTCTAATCTTTGGTTGCCTCGCTGCAGCTATGGCACTGGGGCTATCATGGCAGTGCCTGCACATGATTCTCGTGACCATGAATTTGCCATGAAATATGAACTTCCAATCATTAAGGTTGTAAGTCCACCAAATGGTAATTGTGATCCGGTGGAGGCATATGAAGATGATGGTGTCATGATTAATTCATCCAGTTCTTCATCTGGATTGAATATTAACGGAATGCTTTCCCAAGATGCTGCTAAGAAAGTTATTGAGTGGGTAGAGAGTAATGGTTTTGGAAAGAAAAAGGTGCTTTCATCTTGCTTCAACATATAATTATGTTGTGCATACTACTTTATCAGAAATTAATTGAGGAGAACATATCAGGTAAACTACAAGCTTCGAGATTGGCTTTTTGCCAGACAGCGCTATTGGGGTGAACCTTTCCCTGTGAGCTACCTTGATGATACCAATGAAATGGTTCCTCTTTCAGAAGATGAGTTGCCCTTAACTCTTCCTGAATTGGATGATTTCACTCCAACTGGTACTGGGGAGCCACCTTTGACCAAAGCAACGAATTGGGTATGACTATAAGTTGTTTGAGACATTACTGTGCAATGGCAATATATTTTTAGAAATATAAAAATAACCATAATGGAAGAAGAAATCAGAATGTCAAATGGGAAGGGGAGCAATAGAGGCTGGGCTGTTTTAGGTATAGAAGGGTGTAAGTGGCAGACACTTCCTGAGTTAGATAGGAAAAGGAAATTTCTGAAGGCAGCAAAATAGAAATATAAAATTGTGACTATATTGTGTGAATTGCAAAATTGCATTAGAAAATATATAAACACAAGTCCTCAAAAGTTGCATTCATCTCTATTTTTGAACTGCATTGCACTGTTCATCACTATGTCTTTTAGTTAGCATGCTAGAAAGACAATTGGTTGACATGAACATTGATTGTTTGAAACTACAAGAAACATCTGCCTACCAGTGTCATGAAATTTAGTTAAACTACCGCTTGAGTTCACCCCTTTCTCTGTTAGCAAAACTTGCATTTATCATTCTTTTACTCTTGCACATACTGAGCACACTGCCTTTCAGGTTAGAACTATGGATCCTTTATCTGGGAAGCCTGCAAGAAGAGAAACAAGCACCATGCCACAATGGGCTGGATCTTGCTGGTAACTTTTATCATATTCTAATTGTTGTAACAATCATGAGGCAATGAGTATTTGGAGAATATTTTTTAATATATAATAGGAGCCTTATTGTCTCATGGAAGAATGCGTCAAATTCTAACATCACACTGTCATTTGGAGAACTGTTCCCACATTGTTGAAACGTATCCTTTCTGGTTTTGCAAGTGGCTTGTGAGCCCTTACATCTTTAGTGTCATGAAACCATTATTTCAGGTACTATTTGAGGTTCATGGATCCCAAGAACTGCAGTATGTTGGTTGACAAGGCTAAAGAAAGGTGCATCCTTGTTTTGTGTGTCATCTCCCATAAGGGGTGGAACTAACTGTATTCTGTTTCTCCTATCACACAGGTATTGGGGTCCAGTTGACATCTATGTTGGTGGTGCTGAACATTCTGTCTTGCACTTGCTTTATGCAAGATTTTGGCACAAGGTAATTTTTATGTTCGAATATAAGTTTGTGCCCTTATATAGTTCCATTAAAGGTGATGAAAAATTGTCCCATGCAAACCTTGTAGCTTAATTTGTTTATATCTTGTTGCAAGTGCTACCATGTTTGATTTTGCCGAGAACATACGTGTAGCATGTTCAAGTCCTCCAGACTGTGAGGCTACCAACAAGGGCTCAAACCCTAGGTCTCGCCCCCAAAAAAAGGGTCTTCTCACTGTATATTCCAAAAAGTATGTGTTAAGAGCATCTCCAGCAGTGTACCTCCCATTCCCCATAAAAATAAGTCAATGTGTGCTTTTTCCTTGCTGCAGCAGTCTCCCGATAGCATCCCTTCAAATAAAGGGAGAGTTGCACTGGCCCAACAGCATGGGGCCCATCTGAACTACCACTTTTCAGCCATCTTTTTCCCTATACACACCTGTGGGCCTCATGTTTTATACGGGACTATATGGGTATTGGGACTTTGGGAGATATATATTTGGAACTGCTATAGCAACTCTTTCAATATTCACAAAAAATAATATTGGGTTACCCCAATACCTACCTATGGGGATAGATTATTGGGAAACTTTTGTAGATACTCAAAGACTCTTGTGGCAACAGTGTCCCCATATGGGTAAGAGCCACAGCTTTTAGGTGCCTTTTTCTTGACTTATCAAGCAATGCCTTCAGGATGTCTTTCCCCTTCAGGATGAGTAGGGATTTGGTGCATGAAATTTTGAGTAATATCATGGACTCCTGAATTGGCTATTTTTAAAGTTACACAATATACATCCGAAATTCACCTCCTGTTAGCCAAAATTAATTGCTCTTCTAAAATCTGGGGACCAGTGGTTAATATCTGTGTTTCAATAGTTTTCTCCCTTATTCTACCAATATACATCAGAAATTTAGCTCCTGTTAGCCAAATTTCATTACTCTTAGAAAATATGGGAACCAGTGGTTAATATCTGGGTTTCAATAGTTTTCTCTCTTGTTCTACCATACACTATTGTCTGGCCTTCCTTTATTCTAAGTGGTGTTTCATAGGTTCTTTATGACATGGGCGTAGTCTCCACTAAAGAGCCATTCAAGTGCCTGATAAATCAAGGATTGATACTAGGAGAAGTAGGTGACACAACTTTCTGCCAGAATCTCTACATGTTCATCAATGATTTTATTGTTGCTAATAAATACTGTAATAGGTTGAATACACTGCATATAGAGACAATGAAGGCAGATGGGTTTCTGCAGACTCAGACTCAAGTTTGATTGATTGCTACCAAGAAAAAGTAGCTACAGATAAGGTCTGCACCTGGTACTTGTGTTCGTTATCAATTGGTGCCATAAAAATTTAGAGTTTGATTTTTTTTTTTTTGCTGCTTCATTTTGTGCAAGGTTACAAAAGTTGGAGATCATTATGTTCTGAAGGATGATCCAAACATTCGTCTGAATGCTCGTGCCTACAAGATGAGTAAAAGTCGAGGGAATGTCATCAACCCTGATGATGTTGTTTCAGAATATGGGGCTGATTCTCTTCGCTTGTACGAAATGTTCATGGGGCCATTGAGGTGTGTATAAATATTTACAGATGAAGTACAATTGCTTAGACAAAGTTGATGGGATATATGGTACTTCCAGAGATTCAAAGACATGGAGCACTGGGGGAATCGAAGGTGTGCACCGGTTCCTTGGAAGAACATGGAGACTCGTAGTTGGTCCACAATTACCTGATGGATCATATAATGATGGAACCTCGACCACTGAAGATGAACCAACCTTGGATCAGCTTCGACTTCTTCACAAATGTATTGCAAGGGTAGGCCACAATTGTCACTGTTAGCAGTTTAAACTCTTTTCAATGTTGCACTCTGAAATATAAACCATGCAAAATGTTTAGCATATCAGCTATTAGTTTGCCAAACTTTTACGACCAAAGATGATTCTTTGGGCATATTCCATTTTCTCTTGTCTTCTCTTCACTGCCTCTTCCCTGTCAGGTTTAGCCTATCCCTGCCTCTTACATTATATGCACACCTTAGGATGTCACTATGCACCAGTGCCTCAGGGGCCTCTGTTAGGCATGTCTAAACCATCTCAATTGATGTTGCCATGCTGGACAAGCTTTTCTTCAATTGGTGCCACCCCTAACTTATCGTGTATATCATTGCTTTAGGAACTTCTAATGTAAATGAATTTAACATGATCTCTACAAAGGAAAATAATCAAGCTATTTAGGAAATATACAAACTTGGTGATGAAGAAACTATCCTCCAAACCACAGCACTGCTATTGCTACTATTCACGTGAATACTTCGCATTTGCAGTACATCCCGGCCATAACATGGGTGTCCTATAACTTCCAAATACACAATAAAAAGAAAAATCAGGCCCATCTAATAACATTCAGGTTGATGTGTGGTAGTAAGGATGCACACTATGTTATCCCACAACTCATTCAACCTGTCATTTTAGTTATTTTATACTTTTTAGATCCAATAATAGAGGTGGCTTGTTCTATGCTTATTTATCAGTTTCCATGTGAAAAGTTATGCCCATGCCTAGGTGTGATTGACACAAATAGCATTGTCATTACATGCAGTTCTCCCTCCTATTTCAATGTTTTATAATGTTCAGTGCAGTCATAATGCAGAACATGATTTGTTCAATGATCATTTTCATTTTTTTTGTACTGTTGTGGTTGACTAATTGTGGCTGATGAATGACTGTTGTATTATTTGGTATTTTGGTTTGCATAGGTTACGGAGGAAATTCAGGAAACAAGATTTAACACTGCAATATCTGCAATGATGGAGTTTGTGAATGCTGCATACAAGGTGAAACCAAACTTCTTGTAATTTCTCTAACAATATTATAATTTAGAAATATTTTTGGGATTGACCAAGCGCAAGTAAAACTAATATCCTCATCGTGAAGTACTTCCATTGCTCTATTCCTTTTTGCACAATGGAAATTAGTACTCCCAACATTGGCTCTATTGATCATGCCATGCCCAAAACCACATGTATTTATATAGAGAGGGATCTAACTAGCTAAGTTTGTATATTCCATGATTTACGGAAGAACATGATGTGACTCTTTCTTTTGCAGTGGGAAACCCAGCCAAAATCTGTTACTGAATCCTTTGTTCTGCTGCTTTCACCCTTCGCGCCACACTTGGCTGAGGAGCTTTGGTTTCGCCTCGGACATCCACAATCATTGGCCTATGAACAGTTTCCAGAGGTATCATTAAGCACATCCTGCTTCAGCGCATCACCCCTTGTTGCTGAATGACATACATTTATGATTCTTTCAAAGATATAGATCTACTCAGAAAGTTTGTACTAAGCAACCTAATCTGAATAAGCATAGAAGACACTGCAGTATTTTCCTGCATGTCTGAGGAAAAAATCATGTGGGAATAGTATGCCTACGGTGATGCCTTACTTAAAGAGTATTTTACAATGATGTATCTTATTGGATTAGTATTCTTATATGCTCCCTTCATCATATCTGATGATAGTGAAATTTCACCCATGGGTGAAATATTGTGTTTTATGGCATAAAAAAAAAAAACACTGAGCCATTTTTCTTTTGCCCAGGCAAAAAGTGAGTACCTGGAGGAATCAAGGCTTGTACTCCCTGTCCAAATCAATGGAAAGACCAGGGGTACAATTCTTGTTGATAAAGCGTGCTCTGAGGATGATGCTTTCCAAATTGCAGCCTCAGATGAGAAACTCTCCAAATATCTTGATGGAAAAGGCATCAGGAAGAGAAATTTATGTGCCTGGGAGGATCTTGAATGTTATCTTAGATCAACAAAAGGCAAGGACCTGATAATTGCTCTTGCTTTTCCATTTATCTCGCTGAGTCAGGAGTAGTTGACAGTGATTATTGAGACATAACAAATCTGTAAATTCATTTTTTAGCACTTGCAGCTTACTGCCATGCATAATTTTTGTAATTAATAGTATGTTTGCAAGGAAATATTTTTCCCTCTCTTATTACAATTTCCTACAGAGGTAAGAGGCTACTCTTGGTTTAGAATGCTAAATTAAAAAGCACAGTTGTGCCCAACAATCTGACACTATACTCTCTCCATTTTGCTCACAGTTTTTCTGATTTAGTTGTTCAGATCATATGTTGCTTCAGATTTTAGCAAGGAAGATTTGACTATAAGTAGAACCCCCCACGTACTTATTCGCTAAAAAAAGGGTTGGACCATCTAACTGGAACAGTTCTCTCTTCAGTCTAACACCTAACAACCACTGATGTTGACCTTTTTATCATGTTCTGATTCATGTGTACTGCAGCTAATTCTGAACAGGTACCCATTCAGATTTATTGTTCTTTTGTTCTGAGTTGGTTGTGCACCATACTCTGTTCCCTGTACTACATTTAATTTAAGTTTGAAAAAAGAACATGTTCTCCATTGATTTAATCGTTTGATTTTTAATTTTGTATGCTACTTTTTACTTGTGGTTACACGCTGATAAGTAATCAAAACTCTGCTTGTTTGAGAGCGTCTTCTGCAATATTTGCTTTCTTCTGTAACAAACATGCAGATTTTCAATAGCAGTGCACACTAACCGCATTCCTACCAAACCAGAAGATGAGTGAGACACATAGTTTGCTTTTGTTTCTTTTGTACGTGGAGTTTGCTCATCTAACTTTGCACGACAACCATTGAGGAATCAGGACCTGTTCCTTCGTGTTCTGCTGTTTGAGCCTGAAGAATCTCTCAACAAACACCACCTATTTTAGTCCAGATGTTTGAACTAACACTCTTAACAGAGGAACTGTAGAATGTTCCTAATGTCAGATGGAAACGAATATAAGCACGGCAACTACTCAAAAGAATGTCCTTACTATTTTCTGTGTATCAGTCATAGATAAAGGTTTTAGCATTACAAGATGGCATGCGAGAAGAAAACTGTCAGCAGTTTTACTGTCAAGTTTGGATTGGTGCTTATTGCAGGATGCATTCTTGTGCCTATGTCACTGGCCACAATGTTCCGGCATTATGCAGTTCCTCTGCAAACATGTAAGTTCTTGCACTAACCCAGATTCTGTGTTAACCTTATTTCCACGAGTGTAGTGGTGCTTATTTGACGCCTCTTATCGTTGCGTTTGCAGTGAGCTTGTTGTTTTCAGTAGGTCCGGCCTCTTCAGTAATGCGGGGAGAGGAAAGAATAGGCTCTCATCGTTACGGTATGTCGAGCATATGTCATACTCAGTCACTCTTTCACAAAATGTTCAGAGAAATTTAAGTTGACACAGTTCATGATTATTAATGCATATATACAAGGAATCTGACCTCCTGGATCAAACAGAAGAAGCTTGAACAGTGTCTGTCAGAAGACTCAGCTCGTCTATGAATGAATCTATGATGTTGCAGGCAGAAACAAAGGGCCGGTGCTGTGCGACTTTTCCAGCTCGAGATCCGACGTGTGCGAGCTGAAAGGCGACGTCCGCGTCCTCCCCAACGCCACAATCCTCCTCCACCATCCGTGGGCGAGGCGTCAGTCATGGAGGATGAAGCCGCACGGCAGGAAGAAGGACCCGCACGCGCTCGCCCACGTCACTGAGGTGACGGTGGCGGCGTCGTCGCGTCCCACCGCCGCCGGCGCTGCTCCCCGATGCACGGCCAACCACACCGCCCCGGCGGTCGTCTTCTCCGTCGGCGGGTACGCGGGGAACATGTTCCACGACCTGACGGACGTCCTCGTCCCGCTGTTCATCACCACGCGCCGGTTCGGCGGCGACGTGCACCTCCTCGTCAGCGACGCCCAGCCATGGTGGCTCGACAAGTTCCGGCCGCTGCTCGGCGGGCTCTCCCGGCACGCCGTGGTGGACATGAACAGGGGAAGCAGCAGAGGCGTGCTCTGCTACCCCCACGTGATCCTCGGCCTCCAGTTCCACAAGGAGATGAGCGTGGACGCCGCGAGGACCACTGGCGAGTACTCCATGGCCGACTTCACCCTCCTCGCCCGACGATCCTACGGCCTCACCCGGGACATGGCCATCCGTCTCAGCAGCGACGACGGCAGCCTCCGTTCCTCTTCCGCCGTCGTCCGCCCCAGGCCCAGGCTGCTGCTCATCTCTCGGAAGTCGACCCGGGCGTTCACCAACGCCGGCGCCATCGCGCACGCCGCCGCCGCGGTCGGGTTCGAGGTGGTGGTGGGCGAGCCGGCGCGGCACGCGGAGCTGCCGTCGTTCGCGCGGGTGGTGAACTCGTGCGACGTGCTGGTGGGCGTGCACGGCGCCGGGCTGGCGAACCTGGTGTTCCTTCCCGCGGGCGCCGTGGTGGTGCAGGTGGTGCCGCTGGGCGGGCTGGACGCGATCGCCGCCGAGGACTTCGGCGCGCCCTCGCGCGACGCGGGGCTCCGGTACGTGCACTACGCCATCGCCGTGGAGGAGAGCACGCTGGCGCGGCGGTACCCGTCCGACCACCGCGTGCTGAGGGACCCCGCGGCGGTGAGGAGGGAAGGGTGGATGGCGCTGCGGGCCGCGTACCTGGTGGGCCAGAACGTGACCGTCGACGTCCGCCGGTTCAGTGGCGCCTTGCGCCGCGCAATGGAGCTTCTCCGCCACTAGTGACCGGACGGCCCATGTTTGCCTCGGTAATTACGGCCTAGTTGTAGTCCCAGCCTTTATGGCCCAATATGCTGTGTTCGTGTATTGCTGTCGTCAGCTTTTATCTGGTCGGCCCATATTCGTTTCCGTAATTACGGCCCAAGAAATTGAGGGTATTGAGCAGCCTAATTGTAGTCCCATTTTTGGTCGCCCAATATGCTGTGCTCGTGTGTCGCTGGAAAAGTCCACTTTTTGTTTCCTATACTAACTCTGAAACTGGCCAAACCACCCTCCTTAACTTTTAAACCGTGTAATTTTAACTTATTTGAACGGTTTTGAAGACGGTTTGTCTTTTTTATTAGCTAAAATAAATAAAAAAGAAAAATACAAAACTGCCATTTGTGTTTACCTAATTTGAAAGGAAACAAGGACACATGTGTATTCCATGAAGCCTCTTCCCACAAGTCGCGCGCACTCGTACTATACGGCAGGTGAGCCATTGAATCGATGCTTATAATCACACACACATTTTTCTTCGTGGATCGCTACCTATTCCAACCTCTGGCTCTCCACGACCACGACAGGCGCTCCTGCATGTTTTGTTTCCCTTGTGAACCGCACAACACAAGTCGAAGTCGTCGCCCAGCACTGGAACAGTACCTACGTATACTCTACGTGGGGGTACTACAGTACTACTCGCGTTTGTACACAGGTAAGTACAGCGGTGGTTGGTGTGAAGTACCGTAGGCCACCGATTGATTGAAAATGATTGGGCGGGCATGGACAAGGTTGGGGTCGCTGCTTTGTCTGGTTCTGCAGGTCCGACCAGTTTGGCAGCCAAACCGGCAGGCTGCAGGGGCATCTGAGCGCGCATCGTGGCCTCTCTGACACTGACACCCGATCCCTCATCTGTACTGTACACCCACTAGAGCTCGGTCTACAGATGGCGCCGACATTGGATGGTTGATTTGAAACGGTGTCATTCGGCCGGCATTCATTGGCAAGCTAGAAAACTTGGTTGATCTGCTAGGTCGTTCGTTCCAATTTCAATTCATCATCCAAACGCTGGTTTACGCGTGAACGAACGAGCAGCTGCACGCGGGATCTTTATTATTCATTCAAGCTGATGAAAGGCCAATAGGCAATTACATAGTACTAATTGCCTTTTGTCGCTATGACCCGTGTTGCCTCACGGTCAGTCGGTCACGGAGCAACTAGTAGTGGGTCACGACGGACGACTGACGGTGGAACGCAGCGCCATGGGCCCAAACGGCAATGCTCGATTTTCCTAATCACGGCCCAACATAGCGAGCGTGCTGCCTTTAGTTACGGCCCGTATGAGATTATTTGTATCCCTATTTTTTTTTCCTTTTTTTGTTTTGAAAAAGAAGTGAAAGAATTTCTCAAAAATGGATAGAGTACAATAGGAGAGGAAAAAGAAAAAAAACAGTTGGCAAGGGGGACCTCGTCGAGTGAGCTCGTGACTTATGAGGCTGTTTCCGTTTTCTCGTGCTAGCCGACAAAGAAAGGACGCCCAATTTTGATCTGAGGGGCCACTCTCATTCTCCGTACGAATTTCGCAAGGGGACAAATTAACAAAAGGGCACGTATTGCATGCCTGATAATACAGAGCCATATACATGGGGCCGGGCCCATGTAGTCGACGTCGTAGGAGGCAGAGGATTTCCAATGTGACGGAACTTCCGGCTACGTGAAAGCGAAAAAATCGGGAACGCCTTCTTTTCCGGATTTTTTTAAAAGAATACAAATATACTAGGCCCTCCAAGTTTCCAATATCCCCCGTAAATAGCTAGCTAGTTAGCTGGATTTTTTTCGCTTAAAATGTCTTTTGTAAATATTTGGTCGTAAGGAGTATATCAATTCGATGTACCGACCTTGAGATGAAATAAAATCTATCTTTTTCTAAAAAATACTTTTATTTATTTGTATCAGTTATCTCATTATTCATCCAATTACATTCGTTGCACCAACAACCATATATCCATCGCTAAGTTAAAGTTATTTTTGTCTTTCTTTTGTCTTCATTTTTTCCACTCATATTACACGTTGTGCAATTTTTACTGATGCTAAAATTCCGAGGCTCAACCCAGCAGTGTCCAGCAGTCTAGCAACATTGTTTGGCTCTATGCTTTAAACCGAAGCTGTCTTACAAGCATGTTCGCCCTTTATCTATGAATGTAAAGTGAATTTAGTTTCAAAGTAGTCAAACTCTACCGATTTTGAACAAAAAAAAAATTTTACTAGTCAAATTATATACATTTTCAGTGGACAAAAGTAGCATCCATTAATAATATCTGAATGGTTGATGGGATGATGTTGATTTTTGAGCAACCACTAATTAATATCTGAAAACTTCCTCACTCTACATATTTCTTTTGTTGATACAGAGAGATCGATTGTCACATACTGTATGTCAGCCTTCTTATTTTTGGATTAAAAAACTCTTGGACTTTTGCATGGTTCAGTGCATACAAACCAAAGTGCATTCATTATATATTAGAATTCATAAAAAACACATATAAAAGAAGGACAATATGGGGGGCAACAACTATAAGAGCATCCACCCCACTAAAGCCCATGTCCTTTTGTTTGAAGAATCTTGTTTTGCTTAGTCAACCCGTCAGTGTTTCAATTGGCCGTTCCTGTGTAGTATTTTCACTGCCGCTACTGTTTCGGTTATTATTTTGTGATAATCTCGTGGTGTTTTCTGTTGGTCGGTCGTTCCTATGCAGTACGTATTATTGCGCTGACATTCGATGTTCCCGGTAAGAATTATCTTTTTCCTATGTTTTCGGTTGCCATTTTTTTTTTTTTTTTTTTGTTACCAGTTTGGTACTCAAACCAAGAATATCACCCTTCTTTTTCTCTAAAAAAGAACAGGAGAGTTTAAAAAAGGTCCCTTTGCGATTACTATCTCATAGCAGCATTGAAACAGAACACGGTGAGCCGTCAAAAACTGCACCTATTCTCTTATTATTAGTAGTTCATGGATTCACCTTGTGATTGGCCATGGTGGATTTTGTTGTGCTTTTGTCAACCGCACCGCATACTGTAGTTAGCTACTAGTCGCTGCGTGCTGGGACTGGACAACCACTGCGCGTTCACGTTCATTTGTATACACACGACGAGCATACAAAATTCGTACCAACAACGAATATAGAATGGCGAACTGTATATCATATATCATGAATACGCAACAAAAGAATCGGAGATGAAAGCAATTGATTTGATGCCCTCACTACCAGAGTATTTAAGATGCAGTCAAATTTCCGGATCCAGAAAGGCTTCTAGAGTGGATGTAACGAGGCACCAATCACCTCTATAAACTGATTTATTATAGAAGTATCTATAGAAGTGTTTGGAGAGAAGGATGACGTGTCTAAGAATCTCGTAGATGGCACTGATTTGATAATTAATAAAACATGTGAAAAGTGTTTAGCGTAAGTAGAGTCGTCGTAGCCGAGCGCTGGGCGGAGACACGGCTGGGCTGGGTGGGTGCCGCAGGTCCAGTTAGGCATAGGCAGGCATCTCAAGCACGCCAATCGCGATCTCCATGACACCACCCGGATCCCAGTCAGTGCTACTGCTGCTGGCTGTGCTGTGCTAGTGCTACGCCTCACCTCCCTGCTTGCACCGACGGACGGTGAGCACAGCCGTCGTCGTCAGGTTCAGGTAGGCGTAGACGATGATCAGCTGATGATTCAGTTCAGTAATCAGCAGAGGGAAGAGAATCACACAGTGTTTTCCGGACGGTGAATGAAAATCGCCAGAGTCTACCGTTACCATGTGGAGAAGGGTCAAACAGTGAGAGCAGAAGATTTTGGTTGCCAATCTGCCCGAGCGAGTGCACAAGTTTATTTTACTCTGATCAAGTCTGAACTCATCTCCGTTTCCTCATCCGATCCCTGGGCAGGCAGCAGGCCTAACCCTAGCTAACATGCTGGTCCCAGACAGACTCCCAGTCAGAGTCAACAGAACAGTTGGTGCGGTGCTTCCTGACTGACGGTGTGATTTATAGAATGCCTGAAACGCGTGGTGACGACGACACGATTGTTTGTTGCTCTACTATATGCGTGGTCCGTGCTCCGTGGGCGTCCGCGTGGCCTCTCCAGACTCCGGACTAGTATTCTCATCTGTTCTGTTGGGATCTCGGAAAGCGAGGTGCGAGCGCTCGGTCGTCCAAGAGCGAACCAAGGGCGGAACGGAAGGCGTATGGGCTTGCCACTACTATGCCGCTATAGGGAGGAGTCAGGATCGGAGCAAGCAAGGCAAGATTCCAAGTTCCATCCAATCCAGTTGGTTCCTCCCGTCCGTTCGTGGCCGAGGCTAGCACTGGCACTGGTATAGCAGTGCGGCCGATATACAACAAGTGCGACCGAATGGCCACTCGTCGCTCTCGTGAAGCGATGTTGCAACCACAGCATCTGCGGCTGGTGCCATGCCACACCGCATCACCATCCGAATTCCAATCAGTGGCCGATCGATCATTCATGCTCACGGACAACGGCCCTTCCTTCTCCTCCCCCACCTGGCTGCTGCTACACGTGCGCTGCCGTGCCCTTCTCTCTGCCTGACGGCCATTCAGCAAGGAATTGAACAACAACTAGGTAGTAGTAGTAGCTAGGTCTACCTGTATCCCAATTCCCAGCAATGGTATATAGTACCTGGTGCGATTATTCCCATTCTGCTACAGTACGTAATGCAGGGGGGTAGTGCTTTACTGCTGCTACAATTGTCCATGATTTAATTTATCGTGCTCTCCGGCTCGTGGTAGAGCTGCCATACGCTGACAGAAAAGGAAAAAAAAAGATTGAATGGCGAAAAAGGTCATCTGTGAACAGGTACAGTATGGTAGTACGTGTACTTATGTAACTTCTCCCATCCTGCATTGATCGTGAAGGTGCCCCTGCGTTCGTACGCATCTTGTCCATTTGGCAGGCTCTAAGCTTTGGTGACTGAGTTGCGCGCAGGAATGACTCACGCACCGACTCCTCATCCTCCCCTGTCCAATATGGAGGAGAAAACGATGGCAAAGAGAGCAACTGATAACCGTGCTGACAAAAACAACAGAGTCATCCCATATCAATAAATACACGGGCAGAAAGAATCCTCCTAGTACTAGTACAGAACAGCACACGCTACTGAGATACTAGTACGTATACTGTACTCCAGTGCTACTGAATCCGCCGTATAATCGTACGTAGCACCACAACTCGCCAGCAGTCCGCAGCAGCGTCGTTACTGCCGTCCTCACGGTACCAATCCGGTCTTATCACTGCGCGATAGTAGGAGTATTTACGATTACTCCCTCCGTCCCAAAAAGAATGACGTTCTCGTTTTTCGAAAAATGATTACCAGCAATTTTTAAAAACAATAAATATCATTGATTAGTATCATAATTAATATTATCGGAAAGATCTTTAAATCTAGTTTTTTAACAAATTTATTTAGAGATATAAATATTATATATATTTTTCAGAATCGAAGTAAACATATCTGCGCTAACACCCAAAAACGTCATTGTTTTTTGTGGGACGGAGAGGAGTACAGTACACATTTACTACACACACCACGAGCAGACACAGTAGTGCTGCCATCTGAGCTGCTGCCGTGCCGAGTGGTTCAGTATTTTTTTTTTCAACCTGCAAGACAAAAGGCGGCGGCGCTTTTGCCGTGCTGTTCCTCCCTCGTCCTCGTCCAGCCGGCGCAACTCGCGGGACTTATGGACGACGGACCCCGCGCAAACGCACTGTGGAACAGGCACACGCGATGGAAGCAGACGCAGAAAGCACGGGAGCAGGGAGCGGCGGCGGCGGCGTGTAACCGACGGCTGCACGCATGGACATACACTTTGGACACGACGGCCCTTCCTTCCTTCTCCTCCTCCTCCTGGGCTGTCTGGCTATGGCTGCGACAACACATGCGATGCGATCTGCCTTTCCTCTCTGCATGACGGCGGGCGATTCAGCAAGGAATTGGTAGTACTAAGCTAGTAGGTCTACCTGTATCCCAGCAAAATGCTACGGAGTAGCGTATTCCCATGCTGCAGCTACGGTAGTGCAATGCTACTTTACTACTGCTTCAAGTATCAAGTTTCCATGATTAATTGGCTCGTGGTGGTGCTTGCCATGCATGCAATGCACCGACAGAGGAAAAAAAAACTCGGCCTATGCCAGGAAGCTGGAAACTGGAAGCGTGTGCTCAATTGATTGGCGGAAAGGTCATCTGTGAACAGCAACAGCTACACTTCCTGCCTCGTCGTGTACTGCGGGTCCGTTGGGCAGTTTCAGATTGAATTAGGCCGGCAAAGCTTTGGTGTGTGATTAGGGAGTGATCGAGAGGCGCGCACGGACCACGCACGCACCGACTCCTCCTCCCTCCCCTGTCTAATATACTTCTTAATACGGTAGTAGGGAAAACGATGGCAAAGAGAGCAACTGGTGTGTTGACAAAATAATAGAATTAATACTTCAGCGTATTTGATTGGTCATATAAGTGGCGGGGCTCGTAAAATAAAACTGCTGCTGCAATTTCCATGACAGAAAAATTTATTTTGCTCTCCGGCTCGTGGACAAGATGCGAATGTCTACTCTTTTGTTGTGCTGTTGGTACAGGTTTTCTTTTTCACCACACCAATCATCAGGCAGTCACCACTCACCAGCAGCGTTGTTTATTGTCGATATCACGGTCCTATAGGACCATTCTCATGCTGGCTGCAGCTACGGTAGTGCAATGCTACTTTACTGCTGCTTCAAGTATCAAGTTCCCATGATTAATTGGCTCGTGGTGGTGCTTGCCATGCATGCAATGCACCGACAGAGGGGAAAAAAACTCGGCCTTCCTGGAAGCTGGAAGCGTGTGCTCAATTGATTAAATTTCATCAAATATATCCAAACACTTTTTGAGGGATTTATTACTGCGAATTTAATTGGGCAGTTGCAGATTTGAATTAGGCCGGCAAGGCTTTTGTGTGTTATAACATATTTTGTTAAGTAAAAAAAAGTGGGGCCCGTGACTTATTTCTCTCTCTCCTCGCTCCCACGCCTCTGCCTCTCGACAGCATGCGCGCGCAAGTGATAACCGTGGACAAAACCCACGTTGATACCGTTTCAACTGGAAGACGCTGGCTATGGCGGAGATGGGATCGTTCTGGACAGGGGGTAGCGGTATTCTTTTGCGGCGTTTTTTGACGCCAAACACGACTACCGATCGTGTTATACCGGCTCCACTGCGGATGGTCTAACCTGGCTATCACTGCGTGGGTCAGTACTTACTCTACGCATTTACACTCAGGTAGGCAACAGTGGTTCAGTAAACGGGGAAGGTTTTCTGGCATTTTTTTTTTTGGCAACCTGCAGAGACAAAAGGCGGAGAGACAGCAGCGTCGCTTTTGCCGTCCTGTTTCCACAGCCGGCGCGGCGCAACTCGCGGGCCGGACGGACGACGGACCCCGCAAAAAAATGCACTGTGGAACCAGGAACACGCAGTGGACCTGGAAGCAGACGCAGAACGCACGAAGGCACGGAAGCGGCGGCGGCTTTTGAGCGCGATCCCCTCTCTTTCAGCTGCGGCTTCGGCACACCTCACATTCCTCGTCCGGTCTTGTACCAACGCTGCACGCATGGACAGATATAACGGGCGCGGAGTTTTCCTCTATTTTCGCTCGAATTCCTCTGCGATGAGTCGATGAGTCGCGCGATTCAGACAGGCGTCCGAGATTGAGGACGCTTTTTGCTCGTCCACACACACACATTTACCTTTTTTTTTGGCTTCTCCGCATCCGGCCATCATCGGGGATTCAGGGGAAGAGGCACTCACACTGACACCCCGACGGATTTCCTGTACCGACGCGGGGAGATCGTCCGTCTCAGATTCTCGGTGCAGCGCATGTGCTAGTGCTTGACGACGGACATGAACCGAGCACGTTGTCACGACAGTAGAGTACCACCCACCACGCAATGATTCGTCCTCGCGGTGAACCGATAGATAGATCTTCAGATTGAGATCACCTCCTCCATCTCCATGGCGGCGGCTCGCCGGCTCCAGGGAAGAGATTCCCAATCTCGCATCGGATCGGATCGGCCATGCGGCCGTGCTCGTGCATCGTCGGTTCTGGAGCTGGGTCCTCCTCCTCCTCCGTTTCGCATGGATCCCGCTACTCGATCCGTCAATAATGCACTGCGTGCGTGTCAGCACCGAACCTGTCTGCCTGTCTGCCTGCTTCCACCGCGTTTTACACGGACTGAATCCGGACCCAGGTCCGGTCCAGGTCCAGCCAGCGGCCCATTTTTCCCGCACGTTACACTTGCCGGTGCCCGCTGGTGGTGTGGTCAGGCACCTCCATTTTTTAATACTTCTTGTTTTTTTTCTCTCTGGGAAAGCTCCAGCTCCATTCTTTTTATTGGCAGCAGCAGCCAGCAGGGCAGGAAATTTGTGTTCCCGAAAAAACAAGAAGTAAAAACTCCAGTCATGGCAGTCTACTACTGTCAACAGGGGTGGGGCCATGAGCCATGACAGAGTTATGGGAAGAGGAAATAAATGGAGGTGGCGAGGGGAGCCGGAGATGGACGAAACGGACGGACGGACGCCATCCTCCCCCCTCCTCTCTTCTCCCTCTTCCTTGCCTTGCCGTATTCACTCGTTCATCCATCCATCCATCCACGCCGCGCCCCCAGCCAGAACCACCCCAGCTCACGAGCGCAACTTATTGCGCGCCGCCTCGCCGCCGACGCTTTGGCGTGGGGGCTTCTTTTGCCTGTGTGGCGCTGGGCAGGTGCCGGTGCCGTGCGGCGTGCTCACGGCTCACGGCTCACGCCTCACGAGGGAGGGACGCTCTGCTTCCGCTAGTCTGCTGCTGCTCTGGAGTGGAGATAGAAGGAGGCGGCCGGGGCAGCGGAGGGTGAGGCCGGAGGAATGGGGATGGACGGCGGCGGCGGCAAGCTGCCGTACAGCTACGCCGCCCACCACCAGCACCAGGACGGCAAGCTGGTCAAGAGCTTCAGCCGCGTGGAGCCGCGCAAGTTCGGGCTCGGCCTTGTCGCCGGCTTCCTCCTCGTCACCTGCGCCTACTTCTCCACCGCCAAGTTCGACGCCATCCACATCGCCATGAGTATGCCGCCGCACCTCATTCTCCAATCCCCGCTTGCAGGCAATCCATGGCTGCTGCTATGCTAACTCTCTGGATGTTATTTGTGAATGTTTGCCGGAGCAGTCAGCCCCATTTCAAGCAATGCGGCAGGGATCGGCTCGCTGCAGGTGGGCGGCGCCGCCGACACCTCCGACTCCAAGCAGCGATTAGGTGAGCTGTCAGCTAATCCCTGGGGAGATCTTCTCCAAGTACAGGGCGAACTGCCCACTCACATTAACTGATCCCATCATCAGTAGCGAGAACAAGGTTACTGTACCACTAATCCACGACCTAACCTGACGACCTTGTTCCCCGTTCAGATTTGGGCAAGCAAGACCCCGACGCGCTGTCCATGTCCGAGGAGGGGAGCAAGGCCGAGGTGCTCGAGAAAGACGACGGCAAGGCTTCCTCTTCGGTGCCGCCAGGTAAACACCACCACCGTCCGTCACAAGCAAGGCATCCCCTGCTGTTTCGAGATTGATGAGTGGCCGTGCTTGCCCTTCCATGGGGGTCAAGCTGTCCGGCCTCGTCTGCCCCCCGTACTCCCACCGTTCTGCACCGCTGCACGCAAAGCCCAAATTCTGATAAAAAAACTGGTTTTTTGCCCCCCCTTTCTTTTTCTTCTTTATAATCGCTTTAGGTTCTTTTTTTTCTCCTCTCATCAGATTCCGGCCGGACTGCGCCGCTGGAGGACACGAGGAGAGACGAGACTTTTGTGGGGGACAGCGGTGATGCAGCATCTTCCTCGGCGGCGAAGGCGAATCCTGCCGCGGCGGGCGGCAAGGGTGGTGAGGCCTCGGTTCCTGCCAAGGGCGATGACGACGCCGCCCCTGCTGCCGCTCTTCTTCCTCCCGTGTCGTCAGAGGGAGAAGCCGCGAACGGCACGCAAGAATCAGGTGAGAAAGCAAATCACTCAACCTCCCAACTGCTAACTTACTGGGATTGGTAATGCTCATTAAAGCAACATAAATGCATTGCTCGCTCTTTTGTTTGTTTCCCTCTTTGGGGAGGGGAGGAAGGGGAAATGTAGGGTTTTATTTAACGAGCTGCGGTGTGTGTTCTTGGCCAGGTGTTCTTGAGGACGAGGAGCTGCAGGTGCAGGATGCTGTTGCCGGTGGTTCCAAGAGGACCAATGGCTCCGCCGCCGCCGCCGCCGCTACCCAAGCAGCAGCAATGGCAGCTCGCCCGCTGTGGTTCACTCTGACCCTGCCATCCTTCCTGCTCCCGCGCAGCTGATTCCTGCTGCTACGCAAGGTGTCAAGGCTCCTGCTGATCAGCATGTCCCAGCGATTCCAGAGGTTAAGCAAGCAGGTATCCATCCTCCCTGATTATTCTCTTCTTTTGTGGTAAAAAGATTTTGTTTTCTCTTCAATCAAATTACTAACCCAACCAATGTGAGGTGGGCACCAAGAAAAGAAAGACCGTCCTTGGAATTCTTCAGGGTCCTAGGCATGTCGTTGCAAAATGCATATTGGTCAGACTACCAGTCGTAGTATTTTATCTCAACGCATGGCCCGATGCTGTTGCTGCTCTTGGACCACTGCTTTTGATTACTAGTACACTCTAATCCTCTGTGTTCGTGCCGCTCTGTCTCATCTTCTTCGCCTTTCTTGAGATGAGAGCAACGTATAGTGGGCAGCATTCATCCCGTTCCGATAGCCGATGGATTGCTCCATTTCTAGGCCTCTCGTGCGATCATAATTCATTCGGTAGGGTCCGCTGGTCTACCATGAACCCTGTTCGTCCTCCGTCAAGCTCTTTTGGAGATCCTTTTCTTGTGCTACTAGTACCATTATATATTATTGAAAGAAAGAGAAAAAGACGCTCTTTGGGAGCTCCTTTTCTTGTCCGGCCAGTCATTCCATGATTAGCTGACAAGCAACGTGCTTAACTGATTTTTTAATGGTTGCAAGATTCGGAGCCGACGACGCCGGCGGCGCGGGAGTGGAAGCCGCTGTGCGACACCACCTCGAACCGGCGCATCGACTGGTGCGAGCTGGACGGCGACGTCCGCGTGGTGGGCGCCAACGCGAGCGTCACGCTGGTGGCGCCGCCGGGCGCGGTGGACGGCCGCACCTTCCGCGAGGAGTCGTGGCGCATCAAGCCGTACCCGCGCAAGGCGGACCCGAACGCGATGCGCTTCGTCCGCGTGCTGACGGTGCGGTCGACGGCGTCCGGCGAGGCGCCGGCGCCGGCGCCGGCGTGCACGGACCGGCACGACGTGCCGGCGCTGGTGTTCTCGGACCGCGGGTACACGGGCAACTACTTCCACGCGTTCACCGACGTGATCCTGCCGCTGTTCCTGACGGCGCGGCAGTACGGCGGCGAGGTGCTGCTGCTGGTGACGGACCTCCAGGCGTGGTGGGTGGGCAAGTTCACGCCGGTGTTCCGGAGCCTGTCCAACTACGAGCTGGTCGACCTGGACAAGGACCCGCGCGTGCACTGCTTCCGGCACGTCCAGGTGGGGCTGACGAGCCACGACGACTTCAGCATCGACCCGCGCCGCGCGCCCAACGGCTACTCCATGCTGGACTTCACCAAGTTCATGCGCGCCACCTACGGGCTCCCGCGCGACGCCGCCGCCGCCGACGACCCTGCGCGGCGGCCCCGGCTGCTGGTGATCGCGCGCGCGCGGACGCGGCGGTTCGTGAACACGGAGGAGATCGTGCGCGGCGCCGAGCGGCTCGGGTTCGAGGTGGTGGTGTCGGAGGGCACGCACGAGGTGGCGCCGTTCGCGGAGCTGGCCAACGGCTGCGACGCCATCATGGGCGTGCACGGCGCCGGGCTGACCAACATGGTGTTCGTGCCGACGGGCGGCGTGGTCATCCAGGTGGTGCCGCTGGGCGGGCTGGAGTTCGTCGCCGGCTACTTCCGGGGGACCCTCCAGGGACATGGGGCTCCGCTACCTCGAGTACCGGATCACGCCGGAGGAGAGCACGCTGATCGACCAGTACCCGCGCGACCACCCCATCTTCACGGACCCCAACGGGATCAAGAGCAAGGGGATGGGAGTCGCTCAAGGACGCCTACCTCGACAAGCAGGACGTGCGGCTGGACATGAAGAGGTTCCGGCCGACGCTCAAGAAGGCCATCGCGCACCTCAGGAAGGCCCAGGCCAAGGCCAAGGCCAACGCCGCCGCCGGCAACAACTAGGCGGCGGTGGCGTCGTGCATGTGTTCATTCATCCTTCTCTTCTCTTTTTTCTTTCTTCCTTTTCGGGTTATTTATGTCGGTGTATGTAGCAAGCAGAAATCGACCAAATGTATGATATGGCAGGGAAAGAAGCTAGAGCAAATCATACATTCCTCTCTTCTCATTCAGTCTTCCATCAGATGGATTATGCCAAGTGATCAGGTGAGGGGAGAAGTACGATCATGACAGCAAACAGCGTACAATTTTTAGATGTTTGGTAGTTTTTCTTGCCCTTCTTATGTAGCATTTGTTCATTTTGTTTCTTGGGATTTTGGCTGGTAATAAGCCTGTTTAGGTAACAAGGTTTAGATGATATACACTTACATACGGCTATATATATGAGCAGTAAAAAGCATATTTTGTTCTCATCTTCCCGAGTGTTTCAGACGGCGATACTAAGCTATTTTTTGTGCTTGAACTTTCATGCCGTCTTTGTCATATGATTTTTGTTCCTCCATTTTCTTTTACATCTTCCCACTCTCCATCTTCCGCTGGTTTATATTCTAGAAAAGAAATAGCATGGTTATTTGGCTTCTGTTCGTTTAAAATATCCGATCCCTGTCTACTTTGCTTTGGAAGGGAAAATTATTTTGGGACGGGCATTTTTCCATCTTCATTAGTCTCTCTTATCATCGCACTGTCACCCCAATCATGCATCGACAACGTAATAGTACTACACATCTCACTACAGAAACAATCCCGCAGTAGTAGTACTACTAATTTTCCATTGCGTCATGGTAGCAAAGGATGGATCTTCCAGAGTGTTCTCAGTACTATACTGGTACTGGCATAATTTAATCAGGCACATGCATGCTGGCTGATTAGTACTAGTGCTCAGGTCATCAGGTGCAGCCGGGAAACAAAAGTTTACTGAAAAACCTGGGATTAACTACAAGTATATCCGCGCGCTGCCGACACAAGGTGGAGACACCTCGTCTGGATGGATCTGCGTGCGTGACCGCATGGGAGGGAACGTGAGCTCTGCTGCTCTGGACTGGACTGGACCAGGCGCACGTTGCGGGACCACCAAACGAGTGACGAGGATCTCGCGCTCACAAGTCACACACTGCACGACGTAGTAAACTAATCCAAGAGAGACCGTGATTTTTGATGTAACAGATTTCGATCAGAATAAACAAGTCAACAACAAGCGGAAAAAAACGCTTTGCTTGCCGTTGCCGAGTAGTACACGTCTGACGAGGAAGGACAAATGTTTGGCACTTGCATTTATAAACTGAGCACGCACGTTGCGCCGGAGAAAGTACTATATTGACTAACTACGGATTATTACTACGCCTAGTTGCTGTGTTATTCGCTTCAGCTTATCAACTATTTAAATCGTAATTTTCTCTCACAATATAGTATCAGCTAGAACCCGCTACACTAGTAGAGTACACGCTCGCAATGCAACTCGATCGACTAGCTGCGTGCATCCACTATGTCTATGTGCATATGCATGCGCTTAATTGGTTGCTGGCCGGGTGGCAATTGGCATGAGCAGCACGTAATTTCTCCGGCCGTGCTGTACGTACCTAATAGTAGATACGTAGTAGACACTAGTAATAGTACGAGCTACAAGCAGTAGCGTGCTGGGGCAATTGGTTGGTGAGGAATAAACACTAGTGTCATGACTGTCGTCATACGTACGTACCAAGGCAAGGACCAGGAATGATATATGAAATGAAACTATACGGAAGCTGAGCTATAATATAAGGACCATCCGTGACCGTGTGATGCATGATGTGCTTGGGGATCGCCTCTCTCTCTCTCTCTCTCTCTCTCTCTCTCTCTCTCTCTCTCATGTGATTGGGGATTGCCTCTCTCTCTCTGCATTCCCTCACCGTCTCTGCGTGGACCATTTTCCATTCTGCATGTGCCATGCGTGGTGGCCAAGTTGTGATACCTTGCATGGATCATCATGCGTTATTTTTGTTCGATCAAAACAAGTGACAACAGTACGTACCTGCATCGATCCATCGGGACCACGCATCACTCGGTACGTAATATAATCATCATTCCTTGGAAGATGATCGCAAGGATAATTAGCCGGAGACATGACACGAGATCTCCGCTGATGGGGTCTCGCTCTCTCTCCCTCGGTCCCTCCTCTTCGTCCGTTCCGTGGACGGCTATTATATTGGACGTCACTGTCCGTCCATTGGGGGGAAAAGAAGCTGCTAGCGGTTAACAGATCTCTGCAGTTTGAACGAACAGTGGGGCCAGGCGACACACATTCAATAATTCATTCTTCGCAGAATGATTGACCGGCGGCCGGGGGAACGAATTCAATCAGTATGAACTCCCACCGACGGCTTCAGTTTCCATAATTGATAATTCCATGGCAGGATGCTGTGATGTTATTGACTTATTGTACTGTTCAGAGCCCCAGCAGCTAGCAAGGTCGTGACTCGTGCATTTTATCATTATAAATAGGCTGTCGATGAATTCAGCATGCATTTCGTGCTAACCGCGTCGTAGGAACTGAATTGAATTAAGCATAAACAAAGCGGCTTGTACGTATATCGAACTACTAGTCAACAGAGGACCGTTAGATCAGGCATTCCATAGTGTAGTATGTGAGTGATGCTTAAAATCACCTTTTAATCTTTGGGCATCAGTTTAAGTGGTGCCTAAACACTAACTAGTGATGCTAGCACGGGAAAAAAGAAGAGCGGTCAATCTAGATTTACCGATGCCTATTTGAACACAGAGTCCGGAGAGAGAAGCAGAAAGAGAATCGGGATGGAGTGAAGAGGATGCACCAGCTTTTAGGACACTACAATTGGGAGTACTGCAGTAGCCAAACACATTGTGCTTTCCTAAAAATACCTTTTAAAAACTGTTGCATTGACAAAACTTTGGTTTCCACACCTTACGTAAAAACTGTAATGTTCAAAACCGTAGTTTGAGGATAATTTAATATCTAAACAGACCTTTATACTTTATAAAAACGATGCATGTATCCATGATAAAAATTGGTCAACTCAGCATGTGTTGTATGATGCATATCATTCTCCCGACGGCCTATGTGTTTTTCTAACAAACTTAATTAGCCGGAGCTTTTTGAAAAAACAGATTAGCTGAAACTGATGGAAGAAAGGAACTAGCCAGCCAGCCGTCAGTATGCACATACTAGCTCACTGAGTTCAATGTGCCATGTTTTGAAGCATGTGCACGAGCGAGGCAAAGGTGGTTCCTTCCTTCGTCCATAAAAGACCGCAATCGTAAGATTTTCAAAAAATATGTTTGACCATCTGTCTTAATTAAAAATTTTATACATATTATAAAATAAATAAATTTTATATTCATATTAGTTACGTTTTTGGACAAGGACAAAATAAAATTAAATTAAAATATGTAAGAAAAATTAAAAATAAAATTACTTTTATAAAAGTAGGCTTCAAGGTGAATCTATACATATAAGTTTCACCTTTTCAAACTAAATTTTAAAAGTTATTGCTAGTTTATGTTCCTAATGTTTGACCCATACCTTGTCCAAAAGCGTCAACAGTAGTACATAATAAAATAAGTTATAAAATTAAATAATTGTCGTGGTGGGAAAATCGAAAGATCTTTTCTATGATACTAAAATACTAATCGATGATAATTATTTATTAAAACGGAAGGCGAATCGACAGTTATTTAGGGGACGGAGGGAGTACATGACATTCATATAAAATTTTTAAATAAAACGAATGGTCAAACATGGTGTTCGAAAGTCTTACGATTGCAGTCTTTTGTGGACTGAGGAAGTAGAACACTGAAACTACCGCTGGTTTCTATATCCTAAGAAACTTGAAATCTCAGCTGATAGGGTCTCACTCTCTCTTCTCTTCTCCCGTTCCGTGTGGACGTACGGCTATTATGTATTGGACGCGTCACCGTCCGTTGGGGGAGAAAAGGAAACGGTCAACGGATTGATCTGCAGTTTGAACAATGGGGTTGGGCGCGGGAACCGAAATGCACACGACACGACACAAACACATTCAATAATTCATTCGCAGAATCATTGATCCGGGGAATTTCAATCAGTATGAATACTGTATGAACTCCCACCGACGGTTTCCGCTTCCATGGCCGGATGGTGACGAACTGATGACGTTCTTGTTCAGAGCCCCAGCTAGCAAGGGCGCAAGGCCATGATGCATTTATATCTCAGAATATTCTGTTGGTTATAATTAATTAATTGAGAATTTCGTGTTAACCGTGTTAGGAGCTGAACTGAATGAGCAATAGAGCATAGTATATCAGCATAAGTAAAGCGCCTTGCACCTAGTATGCCGTACGTGCTCCAAGTTGACAGATGATCGTAGTAGTACGACATCGTTAAACAAGTGTGTAGTACATGCATCACGCATGTACCAGGGTGACCTCCCTCTCCGGTTGTCAACCAGGGTGACTATATATAAAATCTTATAATATATACAAGTACTAATTTTCTTGCAAAGCGAAATCCGGTTGACAAAAAAATATCTTAAGGAAGAATATAATTTCGTAATAACTCTCGTAAAAAAAAACCAAAATTAAACATTAAAAGTGTCCAAGATCTCTCTTGATGGTAAATTCGGATTATAAAAATCATCCCTATATATTTCGTCATTCACCGTTCTCCATCCGCCAAGCCAATAATTGTTTCTGCAGCATGTGTGCGGCGAGAGCAATTCTCAATCAGTCAAATTGGCGATGCGGGCAAAGGCATGGCCTCTCCTTGCCTTCTATCGTAGTGATATCGCCAAAAAAGACACATGATCTGGCACTACACTTGGGATCCAAATACAAAGACGTTGGTATATAGGGTCCGAGGGTTTGTGAGCCGTACACCCCGTTGGTTGTCAAAACTCAAAACCAATTAAATCCGCGTGCTGATTTATTTCCAAATGGCCAAGCCAAGATTTTTAAACCAAATATTGATCGCCATTTCTACACTTGGGATCCATATATAGCCACACGAGTGAGTACCCCGTTAGTAGTTGGATTTTACATTCAAGATTTTTAAAATCCAGCTTCTGGATTAAACAAAATTAAAGGATCTTGTGATCTTATATGTTCTCAGCCTTCTACCTCATTCTCATCAGCCTGTTGGTACTTGTTTACTTCACCCATTCATCTGGAAAACCAGTAATACTCCCTCCGCATCGTAAAAAAAGGACGTTCTGGCCTCTTATCTCGATTGCGAAAAGGAAGATGTTTTACTTCTCAGCCGGTAGTCTGGACGGAATTGCCCACCGCGCATTGATGCAGCGCCGCGCCCGCGTCGCCTCGAGTTCCGTCCGCATGTGCATGCATCGCCTGGAATCCCCTCCACGCGCGGGCTGCTAGCCTATCGCGTCAACCTGCACTGCCTCAACTCCAACCCGCTACGCTAGACACTAGGTATCTGTAACTTTCTTAGATAGAATGAAGCCGCCACGGTATTAATAGGGGTAGACAGGGAATACTACACCCTAATTAATCACTCCTTGGTATGCT
Organism: Chrysopogon serrulatus; assembly: GCA_015844335.1. Lineage (NCBI taxonomy): Eukaryota > Viridiplantae > Streptophyta > Magnoliopsida > Poales > Poaceae > Chrysopogon > Chrysopogon serrulatus. The sequence goes on from JADLZL010000904.1 coordinate 56,756, forward strand.
AAATCATGTCTAAAACGTCTTCTAATTACGATATGGAGAGAGTACTACCCATTGGAAACCATCTCAAGAACCTCACTAGGTAGACAGGTTTCTTTTCCAGAATACTAATTTTAGTGCAGTTGTATCATGATAAGAGGCATTAGAAGAAAAAAAAAAAAAACTGGCGAACCAAAGCACCCGTCAGAACTCAGAAACGTCACGGAATCCAGCGTGGAACGTTTTCATCATGTGCGCGACGTGGCAAGGGCGCAAATAGGCGGCGGCAGCAGCAGCACATGCAGACGCAGATACTACTCAGAAAAGGTAAGCATGGGAGTCCACTGCTGGACTGCGGGCATCTGCATGCATGCGGGTGTAGGTACTGTACTAGTACTCCGTAGCTGGCCTCTCATGTGAGAGAGTGGGCGATTTTTGGCCTGCTTCCTGCCGGTGGGAAGTGGCCGGTGGAAAGTACTATGGATCCCTGACGTCATCTGACTGCCCTGAGTGGTGGCCGCAGTTGCAACGTGGAAGAACCGGATACGGCCAGTGCATTTCGACTGCTCAAAGCTGGAGTTTTGTATGCGGACCTTTTCCACGTCATATTTAGCCTGCCTCGTGTCTTGCTCTGACTGTGACTTGGCCGCTGCTAGCGGAGCACGGCCACCTTTCTAGCAGCCGGACCTTTTCCTGCCTCGTGTCATGTGTGTCTACTAGCCTAGTAGCCGTGTGCCATCGCAATCGCAACTCGCAAGTGTCGGTTCGGGCGTCGGGCGCGACTTGGAAGACCCGGCCTGGAGCCCGCCAAAAGTAAGCGTGGCCGAAGTTGAACCAGATCGACGCTCACGGCGGAGTGCCTAGGGCAATCAAGTCAGCATAGAGCTGTGGAAAAAAAAAAAAAGAGAAAAAGGACGACTCTCGAGCCCGAGGAGGCGAGGATAAAACAAAGGGCGTACGTACGTACGTATTCGTCGTCTGCTGCCTGTGTTGTACTACCATTTCTACGTGCAATGACCGATCGTATATTCGTGTACTAGAGCAGTTTTGATGAGATAAGGAGTGAGAACCATATAAATTAATCGTACCATTTCGTGTGGAGCGAGACGGACGAGCACGCGGTCCGTTGTACAACGTGTCTGTCGGTACGATGCCGACGCGACGCTGCCTGCCGGGTGCCCACGCAAGGACTCCTCCGTTGTCCTAGGTGCTCCCTTCCCTACCCGGAGGACGCCGAGGAGGCATACGCGGGCCACCGTCCCCGTCCCCGCCAGCTACGACCAAACTCCGGCCGCGCGCCGGGATTCATTGCCGGGATGGATGGACGCGTCAGCTACCAAAACTTTGCTAGCTGTTGAACATGCATGCATGCGCACGTGGTTGGCACTCGTTTGCCGTGTGCGCGTGGGTTCGTCGATCGCGCCGTCGCTGGCCTAGCTAGCTACTATCCTGCTGCAGGCCCACGCGCTCCGAACGAACGCAAGCGGTAGCGGTGTCACCGTGTCGGTGGGATCTCGGTCACAAGTCCGTTAACGTTAACGAGTATATTTTTTCCCCTCTCACCTGACGATCCATCGAGCAAATCTGCCTCTGTTGCCGAACTCGCGTTGAACGTGCCGCGACGGACGGGGCGGCCTGCTTTGACTCTGGAAACGGAAAGGTCGGCAGAATCCGGCAGCAGGGCCGCCGCCGTCCGACTCCGACACAAAATTCCTCGCATTGACATTGCTTGTTGGATCCACGAATAGACAAAAACAAAGGGGGAAAAAATGTCAGCAACTGTTTTTTTAGATGAACAAAAGTCAGCAAATGTTAGGCTGCTTCGTCCCGCGATATTGCAAGGTTGTGTGGCCTGTGGGTGGGTTTCCGTTTCCGACAATGTTTAACTAGCAGTCCGGCCGGTCACAAGCCGGAGTGAGTGCCCACCCCACCCCCCCTTTTCCATAACAAAAGCCGAAAACAACGAAGAAAAGAAAAGAAAGGGAAGAAAGAGAAAGAATGTGGCAGCAGCAGCTCCTCTTTCAGTCGGAGGGATTGACCTGCTGGACCCGGAAACAAATAAAAAGGCGGCGCCGCGAACATGTCTCGCACTAACGCTAGCCGCGCCGCACCACACGGGAAGAGCGCGTACGTACGGCGACGGGCCAATTGCTCGCTCGTTGCGCGGGGCGCGGAGGAAATCGCGCCGCTGATCCCGGCCAACACAGCCCACCCAATTTTCTTCTCTTCTGGTCTTGTGCACTGGAGAGCCTGGAGGCGAACGCGGGCGGCGGCCAAAACCCAAAAGTGTATTCACTCGCGCTCACAAAAAATGCATAAGAAACGCGCCAGCCACGTCGATGAGGCCCGCCCAACCCCAGCACTCTCAGAGTCAGAGCAACAAGGCAAAAAAAAAGAAAAAAGAGGAAAAAGAAAACCAGCACTCTCAGACTACTGCCGGGCCGACTTGCCATCCTGGTGTTGGGTCATTGTCGCACCGGACGCCATCGAGACTTGCGGCCTCACACATCCAGGGCCTAATTCACGGATGGGCTACATTTTCCTTTCTTCTAACAATGGGTGTATGCATGCATGAATTCCGGCTTGGACGCTTGGTTCAGCCAAGTAAGCTGAATGGAAGCAAATTGGTCCGTGAAGGCCCATAGGCAAGGTAGACCAATAACGGTCCATATAGAAGTTGCTTTGGCCTGTTGCAGAAAAAGTCTATAGTAGAACTGGAAAGAAGATTAGCATGTCGATTGAGCCTAAATTAAAGTTGGGAGAATAAAGGGGAGAAACAGAAATTTTTCGACTAGCTACCTGAAGTTGTAAATTTCACGTTGATATACTATATATGCTTGCAGGATACACCTTCATAACTTGGAACTGAGTTTTTTAAAAAAAAAATACATTTACAATATTCATCTACTTCCTCTGTTCCAAAAAAAAAAAAAAAAAAAACATGCAATTCTCACATCCTGAGGAATCAAATATTGCGAACATTGACTAAAATTATATGAAAAAATACTTAAACTTATGAGACAAAATAAGTATCATTAGATTGGTTATGAAATATATTTTTGTAATAATTTTTTAAGACATAATTAATACTTTTTGTTATAAACTTGGTCAAATTTGTTATTGTTTGACTGGCACGTTTCCTATAATTACATGTTTTTTTGGAACGGATGGAGTACGTTCTTGTATATATGTTATGTGTTTATATTTTTTGTGCTCTTTTGATTTTGAATTTATTTATGTATCACACATATATGAGCTCTTTAAATCATGCAGACCTTAGATTTACTTATCAATCTTGAGAGCCTCATATTTGTGTTTTCCTAGCATGATGATTTTTTGGGATAAATAAATGTTTGGAATTAATTATGAAAATTAGCAAGTAGTAAGCTGGCATGATCCGTTCTCATATCTTGGCATGATCCTGTATTTCTTCCAAAGCTCCGAGAAGCCAGCATCGATTCTAGGAGAAGAACAGAGCCGGCTCAATGATTAGCATGGGCTCCATCTTCTTGCGGCCTTTGCTGCACACACTGCACACACTGCTTGCTCTCTTGGGATCTGCTATTGCCCAAGAATTTTTGGTGGCTTTGGGTCGTCTATTTCTTGGGATTATTTCACTTCGCTTCCAAGCCTAGATCGATGATCCGGGAGCGCCATAGTGGAAGTAGCACGCAAGCGTGCTCAGCAGCGGGAAAATGAGTTGCATCCAAGTGCTCTCCGTTCAACTGTTCAAGCCAATGGGGAAGAGAGCGCGCCACATCCAGGAGTGCCCCGGCCGGGAGGCCATCATATCGTCGTTTAGGGTCGAGCTCACTGACCTGATGGCGTTATGGAAGCTACTGAATGTGACGGATCGATGATGTCCTCGTCAAGCTTATGAAGAGGGGCTTCCAGGCACCGAGAGAACTAATCAAATACAGGAGAGGAATTCCCCACGTTGAAGTTCATCTAGATGTAAAACTTACTACAATCTACATCTGTCTCTTCTTCTTTAACATAAAACTCACTGACAATATTTTATTATACTTACTCTAAGAGACCAAGTTAATACACCTTTGAGTTTGAGATAAGAAGTTTGGAGCGGATTCACTGCATAGATACTATTTTACAATCTAAAGTGCTTGAAACGTACCTAGCTATTATATAATATAATTCTTCTTTCGTCGAAAAAAAATTCATCGATCCACGTTTCTAATGGGATTGCCAAGGCACCGACGAGCGACGCCGACCCACACTGCACGTTCTTACATGGGAAACTAGTGTGGAAAGAACGAAACACTGCACGTTCTTCATCCCTTTCCCTTGATTCTTTCTTATGAAAGAGCACGCGCGTATTACTACGCTGAACAAGTACTAGGTGTGGAACGAACGAAATACTCGTAGCACTACGACTCGAATCTTGATTTTTTTTTTCTAGATCGCGACTTCACACGTTTTTCATTAAGCAGAAGAGCCGATGGAATGGCAAAGTAACCGATACAATGGATTCACGAGTAATCCATGGATTATCAACGAAGTCCATAACACGAACGAAAAACAAGAAACATAAGGGAGGGGACCCTCCACATGACAACCCCAGGTAACTAAACCTAATACAAATAACTCAGCTCAATGGTAGCCAGCAGCGAAGTGAAGCCGTAGAAGAAACCTCGAGACGGCAAAGCATCCGTCCAAACAACTTCGGCAGGAAAACATCTGCCGAAAAAGACGACGACCTCGGTGGCAAAGCATCCACCAGAAACCCCATGGCGGCAAAGCATCCGCCAGAAGACATGAGTACTCCTCCGAGTCACTAAGGATACAAATGACCTCAGGACCACGGGTGAGGAGCACCTCCAAGACGCCCCTGAGTACTCCTCCGAGTCACTGAGGGCTAGGACCACGGGCGAGGAGCACCAACATGAAGACGTACGTGGCGACGGCAACTCGTCCTCCATACCGGTGGCAAAGCATCCGCCCAAGCATCCACGACACCGGCGGCAAAGCATCCGCCCAAGCAAAGACCAATAGCGCGGCAAATCATCCGCGGAAGACTACGGCTACAACAAACACTAGCTAGGCATACCAAATGAGAAGCATGAAGCACAATTAGGCACAGCGCAGCGACCGCAAGCACAACGACCAACCGGGACACGAGGCCCAGGACCCAAACCGGCCCGGACGGACAAGAACTTTGACGACGCGCCAGCGATGTCACCGCCGCCGGCCTGAAGAGACAGGCTAGGTTTTCACCCAGTTTTGAACATCTGAGGGTGCAAGCCGCCCATGTATCCGCAGTGGTGGACCGAACGACCCGAACGCCCGGAGACGCCAGCGCAGCTACATGAGGATGAACAACGACGCCCCCAGGGAGGTTCGTGGCGCTCAAAGCGTCACCGTCGTCTGCCCAGCCGAAGCCGGGCTGGGCTTTGCCCAATCCACCATGATGTGCACAGACACCGCCGCTCCCTCCCCGAGGACCTGCCGGCCGCCACAGGTGGCGCCCATGGCGTGGGAGGCCCAGCCATGGCCAGCGGCGTCGCACCTGCCCGCTAGCAGCACCGGGGCGCTACTCGCCATGGCCGACCGCCAACAGGGGTGGGCACGCCGACACCCGGGCCACACATGGCCGGCCGGCTGACGGGCCCACGCCCGATCGCCGGGGGGGGTGGAGCCGGGCTGTCGTCCGATCCGGGGCCCTAGGGCCCCGGATCCGCCCGGCCACCACCCAATCCGGGTCGGGGAGGCCCCGCCGCTCCCGCCCAGGGCACGCCATGGCCGGCTGGGCACCCGGGGCTCCGCCGCGCGCCGGGGGCGAGGGGGACCGGGCCGCCGCGGATCGGGCGGTCGCCACCAGATCCGCCGCCCGGGGGGGAGGAGCACGGGCGCGACACCCATGGTCGCCCGGCCACCGAAGACGCCGGAGGGGGTGGGTGGAGGGGGGACAAGGAGAGGGTGGGGTGGGGTGGGGAGGCGCAGACGGGACCCCTTTTATGGGGGGCCGCCGCCGCTGGCTGCTGCCGCCACCGTGGGGAAGGGCGGCGACGGCGGCCGAAGGGACGCCGGGGAGGGGGGTGCCTAACGGCGGGGCGCTGTCGCCCCCGAGTCGCCCGTCGTGTGGGCGCTCTGGGGAGTAGAATGGGTGCATGTGTTACCGAGATTAAAGATCTCTATAGATAGGAGCACAAGCATTTACTTCCTTGGTACTCCTACTAACTCATCAATATTATTACGAATGCGTACGGTTATTCTGTGGGGAGTGCCATCACATGCATGCTTAATTAGATTAGCTAGCTGCAGGAGTGTGAACGACTCACTGGCAAAGCTGCATTACTGAAGCTTCGGAGCAGGATTGCATCGATCGGAGTTCACCCGGAGGCCATAGAGTTCCGAGCACTAATAGTTGTTAAGTCGATTAATTAACTGTGGATCGGAGAAATTGTCCGGGAAAAAAAATTAACAATGGAAACGATCCGGATCTCGAGAACCCAAGAGTAGCTTACCACCGTCTGGGTTTAAGTTGTAGCCACGTACGTACTGGGATCTACTAGCACTCTAGCAGCAGGCAGCAGCGGCAGAAGGAGGCTATAGAACCCACCCCCCCCCCGAAAGAGCATGAAAAGCTCGGTGCAGAGCCACCACAACGTCGGCCTCATCGCCGGCGTCCTCTTCGTGCTCCTCACCTACTTCGTCGTCTCGCAGCAGACTGCCATCATCAGCCGCCCCAACGGTAAGGAACCATTCGCAGCATCTGGTGGTGTATGTTAGTATATATGGTTGTAGCTCATTTTCTTAGTTAGTTTGCTTATTGCTTAAACTGCAGTTGTCAGTACGGTAACACAATGGCTCTTGAATAAACAGCAGAATGATGAAGGTCCCCGTGAAAAAGGTGAGCACTTTTACATACAGATACTGAGTGAGATACAGCATGGAGGAGGTCGACAACTACTTCTAGTAGTCAGCCCATCAACTGATGATTGTTTGCTTGTTGTCGATTAATCTGCAGTTGTCACTGCGAAAGAGCAACAGATCACGGATAAACAGGTGATTCAAGGCCCAAGTGAAATAGGTAAGCGCCCAATCGAATTTTCATCGTGCTCAATTTCGGACCGAGAGTCCAAGGTCCTCATCGTAAAACGGTAACAAATTAAGCTTGTTGGCATTATCAGTAAAAGTGTGGGAGACAGTGAACCATGTCTCCTGATATTGAAATCAAAATTAAAGGTTAGATGTTTCTTTATCATTGCGCGAAAATTGTTCCAACACATTTGAATTGTGATAGATAGGAGTGTAGCCAAACAAAACCATGTATGTGGACTTGTGAAATAATGTGTGAAGATCAAATTTATAACTTCTTACTGTTTCTGGAGAAAATTGTTCTTGGAATACTCTGGTATTAGAATTTTGGCTGCGCCACCGGGTGCATGTTCAGTTGAGTGCTTAAGGTTTTGAATCACACGGATTTCTTAAAACTGGGCGGCGTGTGAGCAATATTAACCAGACAACGTCACTGTATCTATAACTGGAGTAACCTCAGCGAGTCAGCCCAGTTCACAAAAATGTTGAATTACTCGTGGTGAATCTTGTGCTTTTTCTACCGTCCAACAGAGAAGAAGGCCAGCAACAAGGTGGTGTGCAGCACAGAGGAGCGCTTGTCTGACTACTGCGAAGTCGACGGCGACGTCCGCATCACCGGCAAAGCCTGGTCGGTGGACATCGTCCCCTCGGGCTGGTCGTCGGAGCGGCAGGAGTGGAAGATCCGGCCGTACTCGCGCCGGAGCGCGTCCAAGGTCGACAAGCTCAACGTGACGCAGCTGCAGGACCCGGCGGCCGCCCCGCCGTGCACGGTGACGCACCACGTCCCGGGCGTCGTGTTCGCGCTCGGCGGGTACTCGGGCAACACCTTCCACGACCACGCCGACGTGCTCCTGCCGCTGTACCTGGCGTCGCTGCGGTACGACCGCGAGGTCCAGTTCCTCGTCATCAACCAGGAGCACCCGTGGTGGCTGGGCAGGTACAAGCTCGCCCTGCGCCGGATGTCCAAGTACGACGTCGTGAACCTGGACGGCGACGCCCACGTCCGGTGCTTCCGGCACCTCACCGTGGGCCTCCGCCTGCACAAGGACTTCGGCGTGGAGCCCGAGTGGGTGCCGGGGCCGGTGCGCCGCCGCGTCACCATGCCCGACTTCACCAGGTTCCTGCGCGAGACGTACGCGCTCCGGCGCGGCGCGCCGACGAACCCGGCCAACCGGCGGCCGCGGCTGATGCTGATCCAGCGGCCGCGCACCCGGCGGTTCCTGAACGAGGCCGAGATGGTGCAGGCGGCGGAGGCGGCCGGGTTCGAGGTGACGGTGACGGACCTGGTGATCGACGTGTCCGTGGACGAGCAGGCGCGGTTGGTGAACTCGTTCGACGTGCTCGTGGGCATCCACGGCGCCGGGATGACGAACGAGGTGTACCTGCCGCCCGGCGGGGTGCTCATCCAGGTGGTGCCGTTCGGGAAGCTGGACCTGATGGCCAGGGTCGAGATCGGCGAGCCGGCGGCGGACATGGGGCTCAAGTACCTCTGCTACAACGTGACCGTGGAGGAGAGCTCGCTGCTGGAGCTGCTGGGGCCGGATCACCCGGCGATCAAGGACCCGGATAACGTCCACCGCAACGGCTGGCCATGGGCGGCCATGTTCGACATCTACATGGTCAAGCAGGACGTTCGCCTCGACATCACACGCTTCGCGCTCACGCTCGCCGAGGCCATGGACCACCTACGCCACCTGCCGCAGTAGAGGTAGAGCAGGCCACGTACGTGTTGTTGATCCCCCGGAACTGGACCAGTCATGTAGATTTGTGTAACACCCCAAAATTTGCACCTTTTGGAATTAGGTTAAAATGATTTAATTTTGAATTTTTGTGCACATGAAAACATAGGGAAATAATTATTTTTATTAAATTAAAATTAATCATTGCTTAGGGTTTGGCAACATTGTTCTTGCATTCATGCTGCTACATTTTATTTGGTTTGAGTGGTTCGATCAAAGTCATTTGAATTCAAAATCTGATCTGGAAATACTTTTAGAAAATAGTTTAGAAAAGAAAAAGAAAATGATTTCTCCTCCTTCTCTCATTTTCGGCCCAGCGAGCCCCATTCCCTCCCCTCTCTTCCGCGGCTGTGCTAGCAGGCTAGCCCAGTTAGCCATCCCGCCGAGGCCCAGGACAGCCTGAATGGCCGCGGCCCGCAAGCACGCATGCGCTCTGCCTCCCCTCCCTCTCTGTTAGGGCTTGTTCGGTTACACCCCAAACCAAGGGGATTGAGGGCGTTTTAATCCCCTACAAGTCAAAATCTCCTTTAATCTCCTCCAATCCCTCCTCTGATCCCTTGCAACCGAACAAGCGCTTAGGCTAACGACCGGGACCCGCGCCCTCTCTCGCTCACGCCCTAGCCCACTGGCCAGTCGTCTTCCTCCTCCAGACGTGGCCGAGGCAGACTCTTGTCTGGCCTGGAGACCGACGCCGCGCCGCCGCTTCCTCGCTTGTGGCGTGTGGCGTGTGCTCCAAGCCCCGACCCCCTTAAATAGCGCCCCAAGCCACGCCATCTCCCTACCCTGTGCAACGCCGCCTCTGCTCGAAGCTGCATCAGCCGCGAACCCTAGCTCAAAGCCCGCTAAGCTCACTGCCCTCACCGTCCCACCGCCCCGTCGAGCCATAGCCACCGTAAGGTCAAGGACGAGCTTCATATTGATCTCTCGAAGCCGCCGAGACCCTTATTTCTCTCTTTCTTGCTTTGGAACAGCAGCTAATCAATGTCGAACGTCACAGGAGTGCCGCCGGCCGCCATCGCAAGCTGCAACCCACATCCGGCCGCCCTACCTGATGAGCGCGCCATGCCCTTCTCTCTCCTGGTACTTTTCCCGAGGCAAACCGAAACCCGTAGGCCCTTCCCCAATCACGCCGGCGAGCTTCTCGCCGCCGCCAATGGCTTCACCGCCACGGTCGGCACTGTAGCTGGCCGATGTTGGCGGTCCTTAACTCATAAACATAACCGCCAACATTCACATAAAATGAAGATCGTGTGAACACCAAACTTAGAGTTAGGGATTATAATTAATCAGTTCCACAAGTTTTGGTGATTTACCACTTGCAGGAGGACATGCTGGAATACATGAAAATATACACATAAAGAGATACAAAATATATATAAAAAGGCTCAAAGAATGAGTGACCCAGTCACCAGAATACCTGGGTCCCAAACATATATACAAACACCAAACATGAGCCCAAGAAGTGAAAGCCCGAACAAATCTCGAATCCAGTCCAGGCTGCAGGAGCAGTCCTCGGTAAATTGGACGCCCAGGATGCATCCAGACTCCGTTTTCAGTGATCCAGGACTTTTCAAAAAGCTAACGATGAGGCCGGCGTGCTCACCAAAGATGGGCCTGATTGGAGCCCACCAGGGTGTGGCCACACCCTGGTGCGTGCGCACCCCCAACAAGTCCAAACAACCCAAGCTTTGGTCGGTTTCCTCCCACCGACGTTCCAAAGACGGTGGCGTGCGGGATTTTGGTTCAAAGTACCTGGGCAGTCGGTTTGGGTGTAATCTTACATAGAGGCCCCTCCACTCCACTTATAAAAGGAGGCCTCCCCCTCTCCTCATTCCATCAACCAATCAAACAACCACCAAGGGGCAAGAGCACCACACAAGAGCTCCACTTCATAGGGGCCTAGGCCTTAGGCCTAGGCCCTAGCTAGCTAGAGTAGTTTAGCATAGGGAGTGAGTGAGGAAGAGTTGAGAGGAGGTACGGGCGTGTCTGCCACCTCTCGTCTTGGATTCAGTGTCTTCGGGTTGAGGAGACAGAGTGCCGGACGTGTCGGCTCCCTCTTGACATGTATCTCTACGACCACATACTATTTAGAGTATGAGGTCCGTGTTTGACTACGGTGGTGAGTCTCTATTCGTGTTATCTTGTGCATTACATTTTTACGGGTTCGTTGTTCGTTACTTGACTTAGTAGTAGATGCTCTAGTAGAGGGCCCCTGATAAAGACGGATAGCCTTGCACAACATTAGAGTAGTAGTCGATAGCGTAGACGTGGTGGTTACGTTACAAAACTGCCATTATTTCTTTTTATGAAAAATCTCCGTTTTAACTTTGATTTGACCATTCAAAGCGTTGATTATAACAATGCAAGGTCATGTTTTCCTTTTAATTTTGAGGTTAAAAGTAAAAAGAACAAATCTTCGAAGCAAGTGATATAATGCGTTCAATTGATTCACTATCGCCGAATCTCGAAAGGAGAATTGAGGATTGGAATGAACGTATACCAAGAATTCTTGGGCTGGGGATTCTTGATTGGAGCTGAGCTAACCATAGCCCAAAGTCGTATCTCTTTGGTTAAGAAGATCCAAAAGGTTTCTCGATACCTGGGAGTACAGATCCATAATAGACAAATCGAGATTATTGTGCGTCAAGTAACATCAAAAGTGTTGGTTTCAGAAGATGGAATGTATCATGTTTTTGGAACTAGAGAATTCATTGGATTACTACGAGCGGAAGGGGCAGGACGTGCTTATGACGAATCAATATTTTACAGGAATGTGGGAGAAGAGCTTCTCTTAATACTCCAACCGAAGCAAGAAGTTTTCATCAAGAAAGTCGGCTACATCAATGAATTACTTTCCCCCGAAAAAATGTATAAGAAAGAGTGCAAACAGGAAGCATAGATCCTTGAGAAATAGAGGAGCTATGAGTGCTGTCCACAACCTCTAATGTTCCGAAAGAGATAATCCGTCACTCGCTCCAGAGACCTCAGTACCGTGCTAACTCCAATAATTTCTTTCTTTACTACATAAAAAGCATCAGCTGCTGGATAGAAAGCAAAAGCATTTATTTATAGCTGACAGTTAGCTTTCGCTAGATTTCTTTCTTATCACCTTTTCTTTTACATTTGTTTTGATTGTAGATTGGGTCGGTGTAAATAAAGGGTGAGCTCCAAACTACAGTGGGAAAGGCCAAGTATACACCAACCATACTTTTGAGTGAGAAGGAGATCCTAACTAAAAAATAAGGCATCTGATACTATGCTTCAAAGTCCCGTTTGGTCACTTTCAAAAGAAGGATGCGCCGCTATTTTATCATCATCTGGCACTGCTTGACTTGCTTTCACTGCTTTTAGCTTGAACGTGGCACTAAAGCCTCCATGTCATCTAAAGAAAATAGTTCAAGACAGTAGAGCACTGAGGGAATTACCAACTTGAGTTCCGCATTTCGTTTAGTGAATGCGGAGATAAAACCTGCTGCTATTGATGCAATTGGACTGCTCGCTTCGCTCCTTGACACGAAGGCTATAAGAATCAAAGGAAATACAGGGCGTAAATTACTTTGGAGTTCAAACCAGGCAAAGTCCTTACTTACTCTGCTCTTAGGCTCGTTTCATTTCCATTACACCAAAGTAAGTAGAATGGAATGTTGTAGATGTACGAAAGACGAGAGAAGAACCGGAGGACAGGAGACACCAACCGAGTTGAAAGAGGACTGAAACATGCCACTGAAAGACTCTACTAAGACAAAAGATAGGTTCTAAAACAGCCAGAGCCAGGAGATATTACTTGCAACTTAGGCCGTTTGTCATCAAGACCGATCACCAAAGTATAAAATACCTCCTTGAGCAAAGATTTACAATTCAAAGCCCTATCCAAGTTTATTGGACTGGAGTGATAGAGTACAAGAAAGGAGCCACAAACAAAGTGGTAGATTCTTTATCGAGAAAGGTTAGGCCTAAAGAAGTGGATACATGCGCGGCCATAAGCATAGTGGTGCCCGAGTGGGTTCAGGAGGTTATAAATGGCTACGAAATGGCCTTGAAAGTGAAATAAAGAGGAGCTTGAGAAAGTGAAGGACAAGCCGGCTGAATGGGAAGATAAAGATGGACTACTCATGAAAGGAACTAGACTGTATGTGGGAATTGGAAATTCACTTAGGGGTAAAATTGTCCGGGAAGTGCATGGGAGCTGGGGGACATTCCGGGATTTTGGCTACGTACCAACAACTAAAAATTAGTTTGTTCTGGGATGAAACAAGATGTGTACAAATGGGTCAAGCATTGCGAAGTCTGTCAAATCAACAAAGGTGAAAATGTGAAATATCTAGGTTTGCTTCAACCCTTACCCCTGCCAGTAAGCATTTGGAGCCACATTACAATGGACTTTATAGAAGGATTACTGAGATCAGAAGGAAAGACTGGTAATGGTAATAGTAGATAGACTGACTAAATATGCCCACTTCATTCCGTTAAGCCACCCCTACACAGCAACCCAAGTTGCCAAGGTGTTCCTAGACAATATCCATAAGGTACACGGGCTGCCCGAGAGCATAGTCACTGATAGAGATAAGATTTGCACAAGTACAAACTTTTCATCTTGTTTTATTGTTATTGGTGTGTTGTTCTAATTATAGCCTTGTTTTCTATGCATGATTGCTCTCTGGATGTGTCTTGTTGCTGTAATTGATCGTGTCCAGTCGATGAGATTTACATGGTGAACAAGAACGCATCGTTTGAAAGAAGATCTAAGATCAAAGAGCTAGAAGAAAGAATCTATAGTTTAAGGCAAGTATAGTATGGGTTTTCCTTGCACCTATATATTCACCTTTAATTCATGATAACATATGCATGTGTCTCCTTGTTACCCGTAAGGATTACCTAGTTGTTGGTACCTTGTGCCTTGTTACATGTGGGATACTTGCATATGGGTAGATTCTTTGCTAGTGCTTTTATAACGAAAGATGGATCAATCTTGATTAATGGATCTATGCAACGGTGATTAAAACTTGCCTTTTTGCAACATTGGTTATAGGGAAAGAGAGCTCTTGGGTTTTGTACTTGATGCTCTGTGCCCTCCATAAGAACTTATCTGTTGACAAAAAGTAAGACTTACAGTATAACCTTGAGAGCTATATGGCTCTAACTTTGGTTCAGTATGAGGATCTTATCTAGCTTGTTAGTGTTTACTGAAAGGCACATAAAGGGCTTGACACGATGGGTATAGTGCGGCCTCTGTTCTTACGAGTGTACTCCTGTGTGTTGTGCCATTCGAAAGGGGGGCTCTATATCTACTTGCCATGAACCTAGTGGCCACTAGCTGGTTAGGAAGACTCTTTGAAAGACTTCATAGTGAACCCTATCGACCTTCCCCGCAAGAGGGTCAAGAGACTTGTAACCTTGGGCGAAAGGGTAAATCACGACCCGCAGTAAAAGTGTATAACCTCTATAGAGTGTAAAACTGGTATATCAGCCGTGTTCATGGTCACGAGCGGTCCGAAAAACTTACAGAATAGAGGAGACTATGGATGATGAAAACTGATGGATGTTGAGGAGAATGCAATTGATGGATAACGTGGATAATGATACTGATGGTCAATGGTGAGACAAAAGGTTGATTTATAATATCATGGGTTATTACTGGGATAAGCTTACTTGCTCTTGCTTAATAAAATTTGACTACTTAAAATGCTTACCATAGTAAACCAGTGTCTTAGCCTTTCTTTTATTTTTCAATATTTTAGCAAAATTGCGGATGAGTACCAGATTGCTCGAGTCTGGACGAGTTTAGGCTTGTGATCAACCAGTCAGCTGTCCCTGTGGAGTGGAGTCTTCACCTGAAGATCGGAGTGTCTTTCCGTTGTTTTCTATCTAAGGTTATATTCTTTACTAATACGCTACTATAATTAAACATTGTCTTTTGATATTACCTCTATTTGTAGCTGTATGTGAGATTTGACTTTTTGGACTCATATATAGTGTGTATCTGGTTTTATTCTTAAAACCAGGTGCTACAATTTGCGTGAAGTCCGATCCTTGTATGGTGATGGGGATATTACTACAACCTTTTTTAAGATTAGTATATCCCTACATACTGTACAAATTAAGCGCGACCACTTGTACATGTAGGCTGTTGCTTTCGTTTCTGTAATAATAATCCTTGTGCTCTCTAGTGTTTGGTGAGACGCAGTATAGAGATTCGTTGTTGGCTTATTGGTTCGCTAGAGTGACAGCAATCAGAATTTGCCAAGTTGCAGATCATATTGAGCAGTACAACTTTAGCATACTCTATCAATATCTGGCGCTGTTTAAAAAAATTAATAATTCTTTTATTCAGCTATTTCTACAGTCGGGCCTTGAGTGCCACCTTACCAAGGCCATAATCATCTGAAAAAAATTTGATTCTTATAGAATTAGCCGTTCGTAGAATCAGTCTATCCGTTCTCATCATAGCATGAAAACACAAATGAGATTCTATTAGTATTTGTCTTTCTGATCTTCTATATCTAAATAGGCGATCACCATTAACTTATTATCTTGGATTTTTATTATGCAAGGAACAGGGCTCCGTCCCCACACGGCCACACCGCCAACCTATTTGCCAATAAATTATGACCCCATTAATGACAATGGATTGTGCACAAAACCAAGAGGCATATAAATTATGGCCCACTAATTACAATGATACATGTGAATACGGAGTAATTTGATCTAAATTTGGGATTTACTACTTTATAGTATTTTCATAATGCTAGAGATGGATAATTTATGTAACAAAATTAGTGATTACTAGTCCATCAACCGATGCTGTCTCACGGGTTATATTCATCTATATGGGCTAACTTTGTGATACATAAACAACCGAAAACCATGTTAAATACTATATGTTTAAATTAAAATTTTGTCATTCAGTTTACCTGAAATCATAGGAATTATTAGGTTTCCTGGAAATACTAGTGAAGCTGAATTATCTGGCTACGTCATCTCTGAATCTTTGAATTGTTGATATATGCACCAGAGAAGTATAACAAAAGATGACGTCTTTTTATGGATTACCTCTTGGACTTTTAAGTGATTTTTTTTTCTCTGTGTTTTTTCTTTTTTTTTTGGATGCAGTCCTGTTTACATGTTTCTTTCCTACAAACAATTTGAACAGTTATATTGAAGAGAAATATACTTAATCTAATAAATTGTAAATAGAATGTGTGTTCATTCCTCTACATTGTTTTTTCTGTTTTAAGCACATCGGACATGTCACTACCACTTTTAATTTCCTTCATCGCTTGGTATATCCTGAAACTATGCATGCATAATATTATTTTGCACACAACATAAATAGATTAGACATTTTGATGTAATTGAGTATACCTTTGCAGCCAGTCTGCCTTTATGCTTTCTTCTACAATTCTGTCTGGATCTTCACTCTTTGGAGTTTTTACTGTACAATATTTATCTAAGATATCTTCTACTTACTTTAAACTAAAAAACAAAATAAACTTAGGTTAGTTTTATTATATTGCTACTTGCTCATGCAAGAAACCAACAAAACCTTCCCTTCTTCATGGAAGTTGTGGCGATCGCAAGCTGGGAATTGTGAAAAGTAAGGAATGATAAAGTCTTTAGAAGTAAGCTTGTACAGGTTGACACTTGGTTCAGCAACTTCAAAAGCCAGTGTCTCCTGCAATCTCTTAGATTCAGTGATGACCTCAGGTCATCCTTTTGCTTCTGGTTAGACGCATTCAGCTAACTCGGTCTGTAAGAACTTTCTGTTTACTCCTTATAAATTTTAAAATGAAGTGTTGTGGGGATCTCCCCACAGTTTTTACCTTAAAAAAACAAGTTAAGTAAAATAAATGTTTTTTTTAAAAGTGGACTACAATAAAGTATAATATTTGAGATGTGATACCTTTTTTATATTTGGCACATAGGTTCTTGAACTACATTTTTATTTTGTGAAAAATAGCCTTGAAAGTGTGTTAGGTCTCAAACTTGTGAAGTTGTAGTCAGTCAGTCTTAATTGAAAAATTAATGTTTGACCACATATTTCTAGAATCTGTTTTGGTACCTCTTTATTGTCATAATTCATAGAGGTTATCAACAAATCTGCTAATTTGTTAATTAGCATATGTGCTTCCTTTTTCAAAAAGTACGCAAGTTGCTGTTGGTATTGGATCTCCTTCGAGCTTAATTTTGTATTTGTATACATTGTTCTCTTGTTAGTTATAAAAATAGTACAATAGAGGATAGAAACTTGCCAAGTCATATTTACCGTGCTTTAGATCCAGCTTTGTTGCTGCATTTATGTTAATTCCATTTATTGAAATTGTGTGTTGATTGCATTTATTGGGGTTTCAACAGTAAATATCTTATCATGTAAACACATATACATATCATTCATGTACATCTAAGCTTTTTGAAAGTAGCATATAATGATCAAACACATCCAAGTGCTCGCCGTTAAAGCCAATGGGGAAGAGAGCGCGCCACATCCATGAGTGCCCCGGGAGGCCATCATATCGTCGTTTAGGGTCGAGCTCACTGACCTGATGGCGTTATGGAAACCACTGAATGTGACGGATCGATGATGTCCTCCTAAAGCTTATGAAGAGGGGCTTCCAGGCACCAAGAGAACTTATCAAATGCAGGAGAGGAATTCCCCACGTTGATGTTCATCTAGATGTAAAACTTACAATCTACATCTGTCTCTTCTCCATTAACATAGAACTCACAATATTTTGTTATACTTACTCTAAGAGACCAAGTTAATACCTTGGAGAGACGAGAAGTTTGTAGCGGGTATGCCTGTCTAGCACCCTGTTTGGGACCCGCGTGTGACCACGCCGATCCACGTTTCAAATTGGATTAATTGCCAAGGCACCGACGAGGCGACGAGCGACGCCGACCTACTGCATGCCATGGCCCATGGGATAAGAACTAGTTTGTTCATCCCTTTCCCCTGATTATTTTCTATGAAAGTACGCGCCTACCCTGAACAAGTAGTACAGTAAAGTGTGGAACGAACGAACTACTTCGTCGCATTGCGACTTGAATCTTGAGATCACTGGGAAATATAGTAATTTGTTTAATTAACTAATGGCCTGATTTGTGCTTTGACCATGCACATATCATTAGCTAACGACATGTGATCATGCGAGCATCCCACGGGTGATTCCCGCGTGCCACTGCCACGCTCGCGATTTCCCGATAGTAGAAGAAATAAGTATACCACCACAAAATAAAAATAGTTGCCCACACCACCTTTTTTTGATCCGCAGACACGCGAACGCCATATTTATACACCCCTCGGGTATCTCCGTGTACAACTTTTTTTTTTTTTTTTTTTTTGCGAAAAGATAGAATTACAACTAGTATTAGTAGTAACAGAGATAGACCAATTGCACACGGAAATCACCGGTAGGTTGATTCGCTGCGTGCTTCCCCTCAGCACGTACCAGTTGTTTACTGCTTTGTCGAGTCGAAGACGTGCAGGTTATGGAATATGGACAGACCGACAATAGCTTCAAAATTAATTGGTTGTGTGATTCAATGCAAGAAGAAGCTAGGGTAAGTGATATAAATGATTCTTCAGCAGTGGCATCGAGTTGTTCACGTGACTTTGATATTAATCTGTGATAGAACGTTTGCATGAGCAACCATTCCTCCATTCTATGATGAGGACAATCTGAAATATAATCTTGAAAGCGTTCCTAAGCTTCTGGAACAGGTTTACCTTTCTGCCCATAAAATTCTAATATCTTCCCTCGTAATGCATTGGTTTTGCTTACTGGAAAAAACTTTTCTAGAAAAGCTTTAGAACATTCTCCCCCATGTCTTGATCTGATTTTTACTTTGGTAGAACCACTGCTTCGCACTTCCTTCCAATGAGAACGAAAACAAATGAAGTAGCACGATGTCAGGTATGTTCTTGATGTTGATGGTACTACAAATCTCCAGAAAATTCTGCAGATGAACACTTGCATCTTCATCCTTCTTTCCACTGAATGTAATAGCTTATACTATGTTGATGAGACTTGGCTTAAGTTCATAATCATGTTCTCTAATATCGAGAGTTGGTCCAACGCGAATATTCTTAGTGCTTGGGGCAGAGAATTCATGCAGCGTCTTCTCAGCCATAGCTTCACAAACTAATGTTAGCTTCTTCGTGGTTGTTTCCGATTGATGAAAATTGATGGCACACAACCAATTTGCACTTACCCTATGCTTGGCCAAATTGTCACCGGTACGTTGATTCAATGCAAGTCCCTTTTTTTGGCAATTTATTGCCAATTAGTTTAATAATATCTTTGCTTAGTCTCTTTGTTATTCGCCAAGAGGTATATAGGAATGATGGCAAGACAAGCTTTAAGCAAAGTTAGGCACCCAACATAGAACAAGAGCTTACCTTTCCACCCTGATCTTTTGATCACTTTATCTACTACATGTTGAAGATCCTCTCGAGTCTCGATCTCCTAAGTTTTGTAAAATGTAAAGAAACACCTAAGTATTAGATGGGGAAGTTACTTGTTTTGCAACAGAATATTTTAACAAACTCATTTGCCTCTTCCGCTTCTAAGCCAATACTCCCTCCGTCCCAAAAAGAATGACGTTTTGGGTGTTCGTGCCACAAGTTTGACTTGATTTGCAGAAAATACGTATAATATTTATATCTCTAAATAAATTTGTTAAAAAACTAGATCTAAAGATCTTTCCGACAATACTAATTATGATACTAATCGATGATATTTGTTATTTTTAAAAATTGCTGGAAATCATTTCTCGAGAAGCGAGAACGTCATTTTTTTTTGGGACGGAGGGAGTAGACAACAAGTCACCTTTATCAAGATTTTCATGCTTGTCATAAGCTCATAACAAATTAATAAGAGCCATTTCAAGTTCTGTACTCCAGATTATCTTCTAAAAACAGAAGAATATCATCTGCATACTGCATACTGATAATTCCCCCACACCGCCCCCCCCCCCCCCTCAACTACTTTTGAATCTGCAGCAAACCAGAGATAAGATTACTACCAGCAGCTTTCAAAAGCATTCTGGTAAAGATGTCAGCCACCAGATTAAAAAGTATAATAATGCGTACTACGGTTATTCTTTGGGGGCTACCATCACATGCATGCTTAATTAGGCTAGCTAGCTGCAGGAGAGTGGACGTATTACGACTAACTTGCTAAGATGCATTAATGAAGCTTCGAAGCATGCAGGATTGCATCGGAGTTGACCCGGAGGCCATAGAATTCCGAGCACTATAGTTGTTATAAGTTGATTTAACAGTGGATCGGAGACATTGTTGGGGAAAAAAATAATACGTAATGGAGACGATCCAGATCTCAAGAACCCTGAAGAGTAGCTTACCACCGTCTGGGTTTTAAGTTGTAGCCACGTACGTACTGGGATCGGCCGGAGAGAGACCAGCACACACCACCACCGCTAGTACTCTAGCAGCAGCGGCAGAAGGAGGCTAGCTGGTAGGTGAAGTTTCCCCCGGAAAGAGCATGAAAAGCTCGGTGCAGAGCCACCTCAACCTCGGCCTCATCGCCGGCGTCCTCTTCGTGCTCTTCACCTACTTCGTCGTCTCGCAGCAGACTGCCATCATCAGCCGCCCCAACGGTAAGCAACCATTCGCAGCATCTGGTGGTGTATGTCAGTATATATGGTTGTAGCTGATTTTCTTAGTTTGCTTACTATTGCTTAATCTGCAGCAGTCAGTACGGTAACACAATGGCTCTCGAATAAACAGCAGAATGATGAAGCAGGTCCCGGTGAAAAAGGTGAGCACTTTTACATACAGATACAGCATGGATCGGAGGAGGTCGACACCTACTTGTAATAGTCAGGCCATCAACTGATGATTGTTTGCTTGTTGTCGATTAATCTGCAGTTGTCACTGCGAAAGAGCAACAGATCGCGGATAAACAGGTGATTCAAGGCCCAAATGAAACAGGTAATAAGCGCCCAGTCGAGTTTTCAAAATGCTCAATTTCGGACCAAGAGTCCAATTAAGGTCGTTATCGTAAAACGGAAACGAATCGATGAGCTTGTTGGTATCGAAGTAAAAGTGTGGGAGACAGTGAACCGTGTCTCCTGATATTGAAATGAAAATTTTGGCAAATCTGAGTGAATAATTGTGATAGAGATGAGTGCAGCCAAATATGCTAGATGTGTCAGGACTTGTGGAATCATGTTTTAAGATCAAATTTATTTTAATTAATCGTGGTTGTGAATCTTGTGCTTTTCCTGTTGTGCAACAGAGAAGAAGCCCAGCAACAAGGTGTGCAGCACGGAGGAGCGCTTGTCTGACTACTGCGAACTCGATGGCGACGTCCGGATCACCGGCAAAGCCTGGTCGGTGGACATCGTCCCCTCAGGCTGGTCGTCGGAGCGGCGGGAGTGGAAGATCCGGCCGTACTCGCGGCGGAGCGCGACCCACGTCGACAAGCTGAACGTGACGCAGCTGCAGGACCCGGCGGCGGCCCCGCCGTGCACGGTGACGCACCACGTCCCGGGCGTCGTGTTCGCGCTCGGCGGGTACTCGGGCAACGCCTTCCACGACAACGCCGACGTGCTCCTGCCGCTGTACCTGGCGTCGCTGCGGTACGACCGCGAGGTCCAGTTCCTCGTCATCAACCGGGTGCAGCCGTGGTGGCTGGGCAAGTACAAGCTCGCACTGCGCCGGATGTCCAAGTACGACGTCATCAACCTGGACGGCGATGCCCACGTCCGGTGCTTCCGGCACCTCACCGTGGGCCTCCGCCTGCACAAGGACTTCGGCGTGGAGCCCGAGTGGGTGCCGGGGCCGGTGCGCCGCCGCGTCACCATGCCGGACTTCACCAGGTTCCTGCGAGAGACGTACGCGCTCCCGCGCGGGGCGCCGACGAACCCGGCCAGCCGGCGGCCGCGGCTGATGCTGATCCAGCGGCAGCGCACCCGGCGGTTCCTGAACGAGGCGGAAATGGTGCGGGCGGCGGAGGCGGCCGGGTTCGAGGTGACGGTGACGGACCTGGTGCTGGACGCGGCCGTGGACGAGCAGGCGCGGGTGGTGAACTCGTTCGACGTGGTCGTGGGCATCCACGGCGCCGGGATGACGAACGAGGTGTACCTGCCGCCCGGCGGGGTGCTCGTCCAGGTGGTGCCGTTCGGGAAGCTGGACCTGATGGCGAGGGTCGAGTACGGCGAGCCGGCGGTGGACATGGGGCTCAAGTACCTCTGCTACAACGTGACCCTGGAGGAGAGCTCGCTGCTGGAGCTGCTGGGGCCGGAGCACCCGGCGATCAAGGACCCGGAGTCCGTGCACCGCAGCGGCTGGGCGGCCATGTTCGACATCTACATGGTCAAGCAGGACGTTCGCCTCGACATCACACGCTTCGCGCTTACGCTCGCCGAGGCCATGGACCACCTACGCCGCCTGCCACAGTAGAGGTAGAGCAGGCCACGTGTTGATCCCCCGGCCGGAACTCGACCAATCATGTAGATTTGCGTCAGTCCGATCCTTGTATGGAGATGGGGTATATCACTACAACTTTTTTTTTTTTGAAGATTTATATCCCTACACACATTAAGCGCGGTCACTTGTACATGTCGCTTACGTTTCTGTAATAATCCTTGTGCTCTCTGGTGTATTTTTTCGGTAAATCTATAAGACACTCGAGTGTTTTGTACCCTCAGGCTGTCCGCACTGGGGGAACGCCCAGGACGGAAATGGCGGACGGAGAGCCGCAGCGCGTCCTGCAAAGGCCACGCTAAAGGAGAGGATGGGCACGGCGTCCGCTACGCAACCGTGTGGGCCCACCACGCCGCGAACAGAGAAGAGACAGAATGAGGCGCGGGGAGGAGCGCTTGACCGCTTGCCGTGCCGGGAGAGGGAGGAGGGGCCCGCCGGAGGAGAGTCGCGGGCGCAGAGCCGCCCGCCGGGGGGCCGCGCCATGGCGGCCGCCGCCGCCGGGGAGCCGTGGGCGTCGAGCCTCCGCCGGGGGGCTGGCGCGGCGGTGCGGGGGACGCGCCGCCGCCAGGGATGCTCGAGGCGGGGGCCGCCGCCGAAGGACGCGCCCGCGAGGCCAAGGACGCTCCAGTGCAAGCACAATTTGTACAACACAATGCTTGTGCAGCAGCGTCCATGCTCCCAGTCCAAGCTTGATGAGCTCGATGCACCTAGGCTAAGAGTGACCTCCTGAAAATGACGTAACCTTGCCAGTGCCAGGCTGCCACTTGCTAGTCAAACTTTTCCAACGTGCAGCATTTATATTTGAAATAAATTTATTATAAAAGTATATTCAACGATTGACCTAATGATACTAGTACCATAAATGTCAATATTTTATTAAATATATTTGGTCAAAGTTAAGAATTGTTGACTTTTTAAAAAGTGAGAATGGCTCTTTTTTAAGGGACGGAGGGAGTACACCATATCAATATATGATGCCACTTTGAAAATTCTAAATTATAAAATTCAAAATCTAAGAACTTAAAACAAACATTTGTGACTCCAAACGGTTTCAAATGAAAAACTTGTCAACTATAAAAATTGAACATCACATCCGACTATACAATTTTAGTATAGAACTTTCATCTTCATCCAAGTTCATAATTTCTTTTGAGACAACTATTTTTAGAGTTAGGCCTTCAAGTGCCACCTCATCAAGGCCATAACCATCCGAATAAAATTGATTTGCAGTTGTAGTTTTTGGCTCGGGCGCTCTATATATGCTGTCAAAGTATTATGTACGTGTACTCAAACGGTGGACACACTTTGCAGATCTCTCTGGTAGAGTTTAGCGCTTCTGTTCGCATTAACACACGAATGGGATTTTACTCCTCTTTCTTATTCTTCAAAAAACAGAATAGATTCCATGGTTATTTATATCAATTGTGTGATGACCAGAGTCTGCTGAATTCGTGGCCATACGATTCTAATTTTTATGAAAATTTCTAGGGTTTATTTATTTTCTAGCAAGTTTTGTGAGGATTAGTGTGGAGGCTCCATTGAGGAGGTTTAGTTAGAATATCTAGGATTTATAGTTTTTCTAGTGAGCCATGTGTTTAGTTGTAACCTGGACTTGTGTTATATAAGCTCTTGTTGCATCCTTTTCTATGACATCATAAATCTATATTTTAGCATTCAATTTTATAAACTTATTAATTGTTGCAATTTTTTTATCCATGTGTTACAATAAAACTCTAGTCCTTATCATATCTATTATTCAAATTTTTCATATTTTATTTTATCTATAACTCCTATAATCCTAAACCCAATTAGCTTATTTCTCAGCCTCCTGATTGGTTGAGAGCTCCAAGATGACGTCATGGTTCGCTGAGGAGGGTCACGCGCGGCGCAAAGCGCGATGGGCGACGCTCCATCTGCCGTTCTCCGAGTCGCTGAAGGTGGGCCCTGCGGCGCCTTCCTGACCTTGCGGCTCTTGGGTCGTTGCTGTTTCCCCCTCATCCCCCTCCATTGCTCAACCAGAAACTGGCCGATGGTTAATCAAAAAAAAAAAAAAAAAAAAAGAAACTGGCTGATGGTCCATGTCGCCGCCGCCATCTTCCGACGGAGCCCGGGCACCGCCCGCCATGGCTTCGTCGTCGAAGGCCTCCGACTCCTCCCAACGATCCAAGGTGCGCACGGCCTCTCGATTCCATGCACCCCGGGTTCACCGGCCCGATCTACCCAATCTGATTGGTCTCGATTCTCTTCAGCTTCATGTTCCCCTGATTCCTGTGCCCTGCAGGGGTCGGATCAGGGGATGGGCAGGGACGCCGCTGCCGCCTCTATTGTCTTGATCCACGGGAACCTGACGCAGTTGATACGCCAAATCAAATTGGCCCGCCTCGCGTACATCAAGGTGAGCGGCCGCGCCCTGCTCGATCATCTCACTGAAATTTCGGGGAGGAGCGGCGGGTTTAGTTTCTTCAATCGGATGTGGCGGTGGATTGGGTGTTTGGTTCTTTTTGCAGGAGAAATTGGAGGCGAACAGGCAGACCCTGCTGAGGCACTCCTGCACGCCCTCCCCTCCCCCCTTCGCCGACCACCAACGCCGCCGGGGTGCGCCTCGGCCATCTCCCTCGCGGGTGCATCCCTGCAGCGCTTGGATGTGCCTAGAGTCCCGCAGCAGCACCGCCCTGCGTCCGGCCACCTGCCTCGCGGTGGTTGGCCCTCACGCAATCCTGCAGCGGCAACAGCCGCCCGTACAATCCTCTCGCAAGGCAAGTGGATCACTAACGTCCACTTTCAGCCTCAGTAGCTATGCTTCCCTTTTTTCTGTCTATTCTCATTTTTCCGTATGTGCAGACGTCAGTTGCCCAGTTCAGCATATGTGCATACAAATTACATAATACTATAACAGTACTACTTAGCATCTATTAGTTTTCTAAATTATCCTAATGAAGTACTTTTGCTGTATGGTTGGTTTCTTGCATGAAGAAAATGCTTTTAAAAAACATTGTTTTGGCAATCAGTACACATACCGCGGTGGCCTATTAATTAAAACAATGGTTGCATTTTCATGAATGTAGTAATGTTTTAGTGCCTGATAGTAAACAATTTAATTTGGTTTCTTCGTCTAACAATGCATAATATGTTCGACTCTTCCACATCCTCATATTTTTTTTTACATGTTGCCTTGGTCCGGACACTACAGATGGACTTTCATTGGTTTCAAAATTACCACCCTAGATGTATACTCAGCAGCTGAATTTGTTCAGCAGATTCACAATTGATGTACTCAGATTTGCCAGGTATTCTCACTATCAATTTTCTGTAGCGTCAAGCGCTTCTAATTGCTTATTCTCTAATACAACTCTTACTGTTCTGGGTTCAGTCCATGGTATCTTTAATCCTCATGTAAGAATTGCAGAGGCTTTGTACCATTTGCAGATTGCTCTTCTTCTATGATCCATGGTACTAAACAACTGCCTACTTATAGGGTCACAATTTTTCGCTCTAATAGTTATAGCCAACATAGCCAACTGTTGCCACTGTAATCATCTTCCTCTAACAGCAATCGGCTCTAATTACCTATTCTCTGATATAACACTTTCTACTTCTGGTTTGGCCTATACCGTACGAACTCCTTCGATTCCATGGTCGACATACATGCCTCACATCTTATAAGGCAATGAATTTTTCCTCCATATAGTTGTTTGTGATATGATCCATAACTATTTTCTAAGTACATCCTGTTTTAACCTCATAACCATCCATCTTCATGAACGCCGCTCATTAGCTATCCTTAACTGTATATTTTTTGTTGCATGATTTGTGCAAGGGAATTAATCAATCTCAATTTGCGAATAAATCTCCGTGTTTTGCTCTGTTAGGTTATTTTGGTTTTTCAAGGTACAGTGCTAATATCTGCAATCATTTTCTCCTATATATATGGACAGTGACTTTTGGACTACTGGATCTAATTGTATAAAATAATATGGCACATTCATAAAAACTGCACAGATGCTTATTTTGTAACTTATAGCTACATCCATAAATCTAATTTTATCATGTCCCAGCCTGCACTTTATTAGGCCTGCCACCTACTGTTGAACTTACCCAGCATTTAAAAAATTCTACATGATTCTTTCATGTGCTATCTCTGTCCTAAAGTTCAATTATTGCAGGGATCTACAACTCAAAAAAGTATTCCAAGAAATTTAGAAAAGCAATTCAAAACTATTTTTATATTTACTCAATAATTTGACAGCATCTCGCATGCAAAAAAGAAAGATCGATTTAAACCAGAAACAACCAAGTGAGTGATCCAGAAGGCAAACGGCAGAAGATACAGTTAATATTACTTTAAAACTATTTGAATAATTATATATTTACTTTCAACTTCAATATCTAACATTTTTTAATCTCTCTATTCATGTAGATGATGTCGACATCAACAAACCAAATGAAGGCAACCAATGGTATACTGACCTTTCTCCAAGAAATACCTTGCTAGATTTCTTCAACAATCAAAACATGCAGCCTAGAGTTGAGAATTCAGTTCCACTTCAGACGTTCAATTTCAATTTGTCTTTTGTTTGTATTAACTTCTTATATTGCTACTGGATCGCCAATGTTCAGCAACAAAACAAATCCAGTTTTGAGTTTAGGAACTGAAGCTATTTCAGTTCGGAGAAAGTTCATCAACTTTAGTCTTTTAGTTCTACAAATTTGAATTTCGTTTAAATAATCTATTACAAACTTATACATTGGTACTGAATCACCAATGATCAGCAGCAAAACAGCTCCACTTTTCAGTACAGTGAGTTCAGTGAAAGTTCATCAGGTTTACTCTTTTACTTCTTCATATCCCAACTTAAATTTCAAATAATCTCTACCATATTTTGTCCATTATAAACTCTTTCAATTTCCCCTTTGCATACCAAGAGCAACGCTGGGCATCCTCCTAGTTAAAAAAGATTCTAGGCCCAGACTAC
Organism: Chrysopogon serrulatus; assembly: GCA_015844335.1. Taxonomy (NCBI): domain Eukaryota; kingdom Viridiplantae; phylum Streptophyta; class Magnoliopsida; order Poales; family Poaceae; genus Chrysopogon; species Chrysopogon serrulatus. Next base: position 83,947 of record JADLZL010000904.1, read on the forward strand.
ACTCAAGATATTTAATTACAATTAAGGATGGCAGCGGATTGGGTTCGGTGCGGATATCCATGGGTTTCGGTTCTTTGCGGGTTCGGTTTTGGGGATGATTTCTCACCCACGGTTTTCGGGTTCAGGGCCCCGAAACCTATTGGGTTCAGTTTCAGGTTTGGTTTTCCACCCGTGGATATCCGAAATAAATCATTTGGAATTAAAACTTTTGTTTTATAATATGCTATGAAAATATTTATTATTTGTTGCTTTATACATATGAATATGTGTATATATATATCATGCATATGTTATAGAAAGTCCTTATTGCTCTTACTATGTTCCCAATACAAAGCGGATTTCGGGTATTCGTTCGGGTCTCGAGTATCCGCGGTTTTGGTTTTGGGGACGGATTATCATCCGAAATCCGCTTTGTATTGGGAAGGTGTTCGGTGCAGTTTCGGGTTTCGATTTTAGGTTTTGGTTTTTGGTGCCCAGAGGCTCGATCCGATCCGAACCCGCATCATCGCCATTATGAATTACAATGGCATAAATAGTCGTTTTAGTTTGCACCACTGAAGTTGTTGTGTTCTTCATATTAAAGAATTATATGTGTACAAGTATGGTTTATAAAAAACATATGATGACTAATATTAAATTATTTAGAGTAATGTTTCAGTTAAAACATGTAAAGAGTCATTTAAAATAATTTTAAAATGAATTTTCATAGAGTATTAATATAATTTAATGTGAATTGTTAATACTACAATTGTTATGTTATTTTTAGATGAATATATTTCCATTACATGATAAACTGTAAAATAATTTATACTTGTTTATATGGACTCATGGTGGAACATAGCAGTATGCCTACCTTTTACATAGTAGTGGTAGAAGTGTGTTGTTTAAAAATATGTATTGCACATACTTTATGGCTATCAGATTATGTTCCATAATATAACTAGCTTATAAAAGTATTTACATGTAGCTTTATGAGTTTTTTTTATTTCTATATGAAAGGTGGATATTTTGGATAAAAACTTCAAATGTTATTATATTATCTTTCATAATGATATATATGTGAGTAATTTGATATAAATTTAGGGAATGCTTTACAATATTTTTCATAATACTAGAGGCGGATAATTTATATAGCAAAATTAGGGATTATTTTAAGTGATCTCTCATAATGACATAGGCGGGCCATACAAATATAAATTCTAGGGGTCGTTTTTACTCGTAATGACATTGATGGGCAATTTAGATTTAAAATTAGGGGATTACTTTATGTATTTTTAATAATGGTAGATGTGGTAATTTTTTATAAAACATGGTGGATCCAATGATTATTATTGACAATGATAATTAGAGTATGCAAATTGAAGGTTAGATGTTTCTAATCATTGCAAGAAGTTCTATAATTTATTTATTTTCTAGCTATCTTGTGAGAATTAATGTAGAGATTATTGAGCTAGCTCCATGCATAAAACTTGTTACTAACATCTTTTTGCAAGTAGGAAGAAATAGAGGCAAATAATAAATCATGGGCAATGTAATAGAATCATGAACAAATAAGGAAGTCATCCTGGAAACCAAAATCATAACATAAAACACTTGTTTTAGTTCACGAATAATTTGACTTGACGACCAGAGGTGACCCAGTCTGGTGACACATTGTGTAATTTGACTTGACGACCAGAGGTGACCCAGTCTGGTGACACATTGTGTATCCTTATGCCAAGAAAGATACATATGTAGTGGTATAAACTTTACATCTTTTACTAGAAGAATTCCCCACGCGTTGCCGCGGGAATTTAGATAGATATTAAAAATAGATATTGAAAATGTCTGCAAACTTTTTCTGTAAATTTTGGTCCAACGCAGATGTGCAGGATGCTATGGTAGTGATCAGTGGACACCCATTGCAAATGTTTAAAGAAATTATATATCCAATAAATATAGTAGAGTTGAATCGATAGCCTTTATTCAGAATAATAACTTGCAACTCTCAACAATGCAGGCTCAATATGAATTGGAGAGACTTTATCCGTTGATCCTTTTATGATTACATGATAAAAATTCACGGTTATCAATATTAAGAGAAAGAGTTTAAGTGGGCATAGCAACAGGTATCAATTGGCGCAGCTGATGATGGCCACCAAAACTTGGATGCAGGCAGTCACCAGACGTCCTACTCCATCGTTCCCATCGAGTGGAAGGCGCTATGCATTTAGGCACTCTTGCCGAACCGTGGGGTCTCGCCATTGGTGAGCCCGAGCTAGTACCGATGTCCATGGGTCTATCTCGCCTAGCATCCTCCACATGTTCTGCAACTCTGCAAGTACGATGTGGTGGCATCGTTGAGGCACTCGAAGTGCTGTGATAGGCCTTCTATATGCATCGCCATGTACGGTAAGCCCCGCGTGAACCCCATGTCGAAGTTCATCGGCATCTGCATAGTGGCTACCACGGACCCACGGTCCACTTGAATCCTGCATGACAATCGAACGAAGCAAACACAAATTACTTCTCCAATCCATCACATAAGCAATCGAAACGTGAAAAGAAAAGCTTTGGAGAGGGCCAGCGGGGAGACTAGAGACGAACTGACGAATGGCCTAGCTAGCACATGCAAATATGCATACTATGACGCACAGAAGCATGATGGGAGAAGAAGTATAAATATTGAATACAATCAGCAGTTACTTAAACCACTCAATTGCCTGGCAGTTTCTAGTGTGTCAATCGCTCGGAGTGGGAGCAGTTTCTTGCATATCTGGAGAAGTGGAAGCGGTAGCGACCTTGGGAGAAGGATGCATGCGACGTTCATATCAACTGGTTGGAGGTAAGCGACGGTCCCCTTCATATTAACTGTTGGGTGTTTGATGATGTGGCCGGCGGCCTCAAACAAACTGCGTGCGTTTTAGGTTGGGTTGACGTGAGATGATGTCTTCACAGAGGATTCAACCAATCACAATCAAGAGAAGTACCTAAAGAGGGATTAGGCTTATAAGAGTTATAGATTCACTACCGGAGAACTGGTCTTTAGTTCCGGTTCCTAACCCCTTTAGTCCTGATTTTGGTAACCAGGACAATGGAATCAGGACTAAAGGCCTTCACTTTTAATTCCGGTTCCTACAACCGGGGCTAAAAGATATTATTGGATAAAAAAGTAATGCTGCTGTAGAGATTCGAACCCAAGACCTCCCACTTCAGCCCTTGCGCGTGCTCTACCATCTCAACTCCTGCACACATCTGACTTACTTAAGATACTCTCTCCTTTTAAATTTACTCTGGAGGGATCTTTAGTCTGGGTTAGTGTTACCAATCGGGACTAAAGGGACCTTTAGTCCCGGTTCGTAACACCAACTGGGACTAAAGGGTCTACCTTTAGTCCGGGTTGGTATTACCAACAGGGACTAAAGCATCAAGACTTTTAGTCCCGGTTGATGATATGAACCGGGACTAAAAGGTTATCTTTAGTTCTGGTTGGTTGTTCCAACCGGGACTAAAGGTCCTTTCCATGATTTAAATCGCGGGCTATATAATTTAGCGGCGGCCGCTCCTGGAAGCTATGCGCCGCTATTGCGCCGCAGCGTGAGATGGCTGCTCACGCTATAGCGCCGCTATAGCGTGCTATTTATATACAGCCAGGCAAAAAGATAATAAACATTATAAACTTCATAAACATAAGAGCAAACATGCAACATATTCATAGTTTCATACTTCCATACAGTCCAAACATCCATAAGGTTCAAACATGCATAATTATTAAGTCTAAGTCCTGAAACATGCATAATTATTAAGTCTAAGCCCCCTTTTTTTTTGGTCAGCCAGAGAAACTAGCAGCTGCCTCAATAGTGTCGATTTAGCGCGCTATGGCGCTAAAGCGGCTTAGCGGCGCTATAGCGTCAAATAGCGGCAATAGCGCGGATAGCGTCAAAATGCAGGATATCGTCGCGCCGACTCATCTGGGCCGCTATTAGCGCGCTATAGCGGCAAAATAGCGCGCTATTTTTTTCCATGGGTCCTTTACTCCCGAACATAAAATTTTTCGAGACTAAGACTAAAATCGCATGCGGTCCAAAAGTCTATTCTCTAGTAGTGATTATCTTAAGAAAGTAGTTACCATATCTTGTTTTTCCCTCTAAAAGATAATTATTTACCATCTTCGTTTTTATGTAAGAGAAGGACTGTTGTCTCTCGGGCACCGGGCCACCGGGGCATCATTAGGAATAGCATATGTGCATGTACGTTGTGGTCCCTTGCTCTTTAACCATAATACGGAATTCTTTATTCCTTGCTTGCATATTTTAATCTATGTTCTGTACTAGCTTGTAAGCTACAAAAGTTCTATTGTGACAGCCAGTACGTTGGACAAAAGCTGCAGGTCTATATGTAATGTGTGCGTTTTGTTGAACTCATCATGTGTGACACCACCCTAGTATCCGTGATTAGTCCCATTGCTAGGATAGCCAGGAAGCAAAGGAGGGCAGCATGAAGATCATAGGGGCCTTCCCGGACTTGCTGCCGGAAGAGCTGCTCAACTTCTTTATCCTCTGCAAGGCACTTGCATACAAGGCGATGAACGGCTTGGGGACGCTGGCGACCGTATGGGCGACCGTTGTCCTGCTCGGTGGATTCTCGACACTGGTGAAACAAACGGACTTTTGGTACATCACCATTATTGCCTTCCTCCAAACCATTGGGTATGTGTATGTATACCTATATATATACATTTTTATTGTTATGTTTATATGAATCGTGGTCACCATGGCATATGAATTTCTATCGAACGCCATTTGGTTTTCGCGGGCGGATGGTCGCAACAAGAATTTCGATGAAGATAACACGTTAGCCAGCGCTCCTTAATTCTCAACTCTACCTTTAGCTCTTTAATTCTCTGATATATAGACTAATTCTAGTTAGAAAGGTGAGTGAGCAATTGGTGGAAAGTGATTCTGACGGGAGGACCTACTATTTGGTTTGATCAACTGCTTTAGTTTCCGACTGAAAATGTTTCTCTATGATTATCTAGGATAATCTCTATGCATACACTAATCCCTAGCCTCTAGCTAATTCATTCAAAAACTCATTTCACAAAATCAATCTCTATGGATACACTAATCCCTAGCCTCTAGCTAGTTTATCTCACAAACTAACACCTCACATAATCAGAATTCTCAGTAACAAGTCACAGTTTCTTCTTCATTCACCTTTCAACGTACTCTGCCAAACTGTCCGTATAAGGAGCAGTGAGAGGCTTTTTTGAAAACTTGAAGATCTTAGTACAAATAAAGAAGTGGTTGGACCCTATTCGTTTCAGCTTACCAGCCATTTTAACAATATTCTTCTCATACCAAATCAACCGTTTTAGCTTATCAGTCGTACTTCTATAAAAAATCTTTTGCGAGGCGTTTGAAAATGGACCTCGGAGGCGAGTAGATAATTCAACCACCTTGGTTAATGCCTAGATTATCCGAGGCGATCTGTTTTTATTAACCGAGGCAGTCATATTCAACTACCTTGCAAAATATATTTACGGAAGCGGGCCTTATAAGTTATAAGAGACCCATCTCTAAAATTACCCCTATTTTTAGAGGCTGACCTTATAAGTAGCCCACCTCGATAAACAAGGCAGAGGCCAAAAAAGCCTAGCCGAGGCTTGATAAGACACTAAAGGGCTGTTTGGTACTGCTCTACTCCAGCTTTTTTAGCTCTGCTCTAAGTTTATCTAGCCAAACACCTCTAACTCAAAAAAAAAAAAAAAAAAATCCACTCCATAAAAAACATGAAGTTAGAAGCCAACTCTATATTTTTTGTGAAGCACCTCAAAAGGTACTTCAGAAACAGACTTTCCATACCTTCCTAATTGGAAGGAAATTACCCACCGATACCACCCATTACAGAGTACCGGTTCGTTTATTCTCTTCTCGCTCCCCGTTTCTATCGCGCTCTTCCGAGTTCCGACTCGCTCGAGCGCCGCCGCCAGAAAGGGCGCCGCTCGAGCGCCGCCACCGGAGCTGGAGAAGAACATGCGACGCTGGAAGGGGCGTCCCCAGCGCCACCGCTCGGAGCTGCGGGCGTCGCGCCGCGAGCTGAAGACGCACATAACTACAGCGCGTTATCCATGGCGTCCGAGCTTCTACACCACAGATCCAGGGCGCAAAGCCGCACATGAAGGCACACGGCTGTGGGCTTTCGTTGGCACCAGGTCGACGAGCTCCACCGGCGGATTCTTCTGGTTCTGTAGAACCCGGCCCTCCTCGTCTGCATCGTATGAGCATGCCCAGGCCAAGGTTTTTGTTACCGGCCGGTGGAAAAAAACCGCCGGCCTCCGGTAACGGCTTACCGCCCGGTAAGAATCGGTTACCGATTTATACCGGATGAATTCAAATTTCAAATTTCAATTTTGAAGCCGGCGCAGTTCAAACGGTTACGGCCGGTAAGCCGGCCGGTTAGGGGCGGTTACCGACCAGTCTAAACGGTAACCGCTCCTAACCGGCCTGGTGTCTTATTTTTTTTGGTAGAAAAAATTATTTTTTTCGGCATGACCTTTGCAGAAATTTATGTCCAAGAGCACACAAAGCCATAATAAATATTTTCACACAAATACATAGTGCATAAATATATAGTCGGTACCCACCGGCAGCTAACAAAGTCACACCAACGAAACAACAAATAGTCCGATACAAATACATGGTCTCATGCACATATCAACGCTGCTATACGAATGGAAAGACGCCCATTCCGCACACTTGCTCATACTCGGCGGTGGACATAAGATTGATACCTCGCACTCGAAGGAGGTCCGCCTTGAATTGTTGCTAAGTTTGGCCCGTCCATGCCGCCGTTGTCTCCCATTCATGAACTAACATAGTGTAAAAATGAGGGTCGTCCCATTCATAGACCCATCTAGTCGGAAGCTGCATGCTCATGTCAGGAATAGGGTAGTTGTAAGTAGCCTGTGAGGTATCGCTGTAGGAGGAAGAAGAGTACTGTGGACTCTCGTAGTCCGTAGGTGCATAGGCTCTCCTCTGCGAAGACGGCTGTCCATGGTCTTCATCCTGAGTAGCATGTGTGAAATACGTCTCGCCTGCAATGAACCATAATTAGAACTCACATAAAAGAAACAAATATACGTAAGTAGGTGCAATTGATACCTGTGAAGTGAAGACCACCACCACCACCACCACCACCACCACTACCACCTGCTCCACCACTACCATACCCACCACCACCACCACCACCATACCCACCACCGTCACCGTCACCGTCACCGTCAGCAGAGCTGCTATCTTCAGACTCCTGATACGGTAGACTACGCTGACCCTCATCGTCCGTCTCTGCGTCGCTGCTCACTACTTCTTGTACTTTTTTTCCTTTTTTTCCTTTCTTGGGTTTAGTTTGCTTTGGTCCGGTCTGGAACTTCCTCTTTCCTAGGTGGGTGTCACCCACATGTTTACGGGCTCAATCACTGATGGAATCATCCCCCATAGCCCTGCGTAGATCTTCGGGGTCTATTTGGTCTCTGCTAACATAAACAAAAAATGCCATGAATAAATTGTGGTACATAAGTGGCTAACTCAAACATGAACAAAAAAATACCTGACAATATGGGAAGGCAAAGGGACATCAGCATCAGCATCATCCTCATCCAAGACTGGATCCGCGTTCGATCTCCCATACTCCATCTATTTCCGAACCGGATTATCCCGATCATAGAATAAAATTTGCGCAAACTGGTCAATAAAATCACCTTCATCACGCGGTGGCGGGCCGGTGACCTCCGCAAGACGTAGCCGAAGGTTGTAGTTGACATACACAAGCTTGTTTAGTTTCTTGTGCGACAACCGATTGCGAACCTTCGTATGGAGCAAGGCAAAAGTGCTCCAGTTCCGCTCGCATCCACTAGAGGAGACACACTGTGCAACAAGCCGCAAAGCAAGACGCTACAACGATGGCGTGCTTCTACCGAATAGCATCCACCAGGCCGCTGCAAGTGAAACCCATTATGTTAGGTACATATAGAAAAAGAGAAAACAAAAACGCTTACGAAGAAATTCTTACATGGGGTTGTCTTTGGGTCTGTCACCATTCTTATTGCCAGTTCGCTCCCAAACTCACCAAGCTTCCGTCGAAATATCTCAGCCTCCTGCAATGCCTGCACTGCTATTTCAACATTCACCATGCGCACAAATGCATCCTTCAATCCTTAGAATATTTCTGGAGTGGGATCCAGTTTGTATGCAAGCTTTGGATTTAGGACAGCAGCTGCAACATTTGGAAAACAACATACGTTAACTATTGAATATAAACGGCTTGGTAAAAAAACATAAGTCATGATCATACCTGCACCAACATAGGTGCCTATGTAGGCATCAGAAATCCTGGCATCCAGAATCTGTTTGTACTCATTCCATGTTGTCATATTATTTGCGAAGAAATCCCCCATCTCTTGTTTGACCATCTGAAGTTGTACACCACATCACACATGTTCGGCCGCTTATCTTGATCAGCAAAGCGAAGGAACTTATACACTGGCTGTACTGTGTCGATGATGTATTTCAACCCTTCCCACCACTGCAAATTTGACAACCTTGCATGAGCATAATGACCTTCTTGAGTCCCTGCCCACTTGCTCTGTAAAAACTCAGGAGATCCCATCCACTGCATGAATTTTTTATGTTTCCGGTAAAAGCTCTCGAGAAACATGTAGTTGGTCCCAAATCTAGTGGCATTCCACTTGACCAACTCACCACCAATAGCTTTCTTCATTATTTCATTCAACGAGCCATGGTTGTGCAACCAAGTTGAAATGCGTTTGCAAACCTTGATCATACCGTCATGTTCCAACCTCTCACCAATGTCCTTCAACATCAAGTTGATGGTGTGTGCAAGACAAGGTGTCCAAGCAATGTGCTCATGCTCCTCCTTAAGATGTTTGCATGCTTTCTTGTAGTTTGAACCGTTGTCGGTGACCACATGAACGACATGCTCCGCTCTAATCTCGTTGACCACCTTACGAATCTCCTGATAATAATAGGCACATTTATTAGTAACATCGGAAAGAATATCAAAGTGGAAAAAATTAATAGACACATATGGAAAAAAATAGGCGCACGTGGAAAAAAAATTACCGAGTTGAGGTATGTGGCCGATTGACTCCTTCCAGTCGCATCAATAGACTTGTGAAACCAGGTCACCCCATTGCAATATATCAGAAAGTTGATCACACTCATTCTAGTCGGGCCAGTCTAAGAATCACACATCAACGTGACGCCAAAAGTGGGCCAATCCTTCTGAAACTTTGCGAACCTAGCCTTCAAGTCTTGCCCGTTCATATCAAGGTACTTGCCATCAATTTCCCTTCCAGTGGGTGACGTGATCCCTTCACCTGCAACAATAACCAAATCATTAGCTTAAAGAAACAAAGGTAATGCAACAAGTTATCCAAGTATAGCTACTTACTCCACTTCTGTGTCTCTCTGACCGCACTTACAAAGTACGGACTATCGGCCTGTCATCCAGGGATTCCTGCAATATGGAACCACTTTGCCCAACCTGTACCAATAGCTTCCCTCGCATTCTTACCCCTCTGCGCCCATTTGCCCGTATCAATCCTTTGTTGCACCATTCCTCTCCTCCCACCGGCTGCCAAATTATAGTCCTCCACCACCACAGGAGTCTCCCTCTGTGAACCTATTCTACCAAAGAGCCCCCCCAAAGGATCCCCCCGCTGCGAACCACCACCCTGCGAACTACCCCCTCCTCGCTCGTAAGTACCCCCTCTCGCTTCCACCCCCTGTCGGTAGTCATATTCATCTTTGATTTGGCGGAGTGCTTCCCCGCAACCGAGCTTCATATTCATCTTGATCGAGGGGACTGTTTCCCTCCATTTGCGGCCGCCTCTCGTGCCAACTTCTTTCGAGCCCCGGTCGAAGTTGCCTTCTCGAGTCCTTTCAATATCGCTGAAAATACTCCCGGACATCTGGTGGCACCCTGTTGCAATGCACCACCTCACCCCCCTCGCCCGGCCAAATGTTGTTTCAATCTCGTGCAACCACCACCGATTTACGAGTATGACAATAGTTGCATCGCCATCCAGGAGCAAGATTCTCGCCATGTTCCCATACAATGTCTTTGTGTCTTCCTGACATTGTGCACCTGCGAACGAACATGAAAAAACACAAAGGAACCAATCACATAAATAAAATTTACACAATTTCACACCTAAATAAAATGTACGTAAACAATATGCCTAAATTATTTACAAAAATAATACCTACACATCCTACCTCTAATCCTAAATCCTAAAGCAAAAAAACTACACATCCTACCTCTAATCTTAAATCCTAAATCAAATCGAACCTAAACCCTAAACTAAATCTTTACTAAAACCTATCTAAATCCTAAATCAAATGATACCTACATTCTAAAACCTACATAAAGCCATTACCTACCTAAATCATACCTAAACCCTACTCTAAATACAAAAAAAAAAAAAAAAACTTACCTCGGTCGGCCGGCTAGCCCGCAGCAAGAATCGCTTCGGCTTCCCGCCACTCCCGGCCCGGCTAGCCGCTTCCAGCGCCCGGTCTCCACCAGATCCGGGGCCGGGCGGTAAGCCGGACCTCCCGCTTCGATAAGTAAGCCGGGCCCGGCCGGTCGGGCGGCTCCGGCGGGCGGTTTAGCGGCCGGGCGGCGGCAGCAGGCGAAAGGGAAGGGCGGATGAGGATTCGGGGGGGTTCGCCCCCCCTAGCCCCCCGGTAGGCATTAAGTGCCCGTTGGGGCCACTTGGGCCTCACGGGCCTTAATGGGCCGCGGCCCTTTTTTTTCAAACTTCCAAACGTCAAAACAAATACTAAACGAACTCAAATTTGAAAAATTTTGACACCATTGGATTCTATAAATCATGAACTATTTTTAGGAATTTTTATAGAATTTTTTTTTTCAAATTTCAAATTTCAAATTTCTAGCGGTTTGAACGGTCCAAAACCGAACCGGTGCGGTCGGTTTGGTCGGTAACCGCCAAACCGGCCGGTTACCGATCGGTAGAAAAAACCCTGGCCTAGGCATGAGGCATCCGCCATAGCAAACGACACCACCGGCTGAGTTTCTGATTTGATTTTTTTATTTATCTATATTAATTTTAGTATCAAATTTTATCCTTTGTAGTACAGGCGACTCGGATTGCCGTTTGATTTTCTTATAATAATAGAATATAAACCATATCCATCCTTTGAGATTGGGGATAGCCGATTTGAATTGAGTACTTATAAATTTATTTTTCAATTTACAAAATAGAATGCCCACTGCAAACTGTACATATTAATTCAAATGATTTTAAAACAATATATACAAAGCACTCACGGAAGTTAAATATGCTAAAACATCTAGTATACAATATTGCAATGGCATAAATGGTCATCCCATCAAAACCAACATTTTCTGGAGCTGGAGCTGAGTTCTTAGCCAAACAGGTACATCAGCTCCACCAACTCTATAGCAAAGCTGCTCCACAGCAGAGTTGGTGGAGTGGAGCTAATATTAGTAGAGCAAAGCAGTCCCAAATAGACTCTAAGTATATATATAGGGCACTTGGGTTTTTGTTGACCTCAGTCCGCACATCTCCCTCCCTCTCTCAGGCGACGATGGCCCTTCCTCCCGCTCTCTCAGTCCGCACAACGATGGCAGCCCTCCCTCCTTCTCTCTCTCTCTCTCAGTCCGCACAGTGACGACGGCCCTCCCTCCCTCTCTCTCAGGCGGATCCGGCGGCCCTCCCCTCCCCTCCCTCCCTCTCTCTCTCCCTCCTATCATGGATCCGGCGGGCGCAGAGGCTGATGAGTTAGATTGTGCAGCTTGGGCACAGGAGGCGGGTGGTGCTCTTCCTTCTCCACCTCTACGTCAACAATGGCGCCGAATCTGGTGGTGGCAGGGAGGCCAGATCCGGTGGCGTGGAGGCGAGATCCGGCCTCCCCGTGGTGGTGCTTCTCCTCTTCCACCTCTACATCAACAGCAGTGACGCTGGGGGAGGCTTGATCCGGTGGCGTGAAGGCGGGATCCGACCTCCACGCGGTGGCGCTCATCCTCCTCCACCTCTATGTCAACAACGGCGGCGCCGGGAGGCTAGATCCGGTAGCGTGTAGGCGGGATCTGGCCTCCCTGCGGCGGCGCTCCTCCTTCACCTCTACCTCAACTCTGGCGATGGCGTGGAGGCCATATCCGGCCTCCCCACGGTGGTGCTCGGACTCCGACATTAGCTCCTTGGGCTCGACGGTGGAGAAGTTGCCCCAGCAGCGGATCCAGTGAGCAACGGTGGCGGCGGCGGCACGTGGATAGGCTCACCGGGCCCATGGATATAGGCTTGCTGGGCTTATTCATGTTTTTTCTTTTTTTATTCGATTTACCGAGGCGGTCGCAAAAACCGTCTCGGTAAACTTTTTTTGCCCGTCACCGTTAAAAATACTGTAGTAGGATAAGTCTTGCCGAGTAGGTAAAGCCTGTTTGGCAGAGCATCAGTAATGCTCACAAAATATACTGAGAGCAATGCAAACAGCCCCCTTACATATACGTGTAGCATATATATGTAAAAAAATCTAGAAAAGTTAATAATCTTTCTTTTTTAAAAAAGAAATTCTTGTGGTGCAATTTTTTAAAATATTTACGATCCCCTTTGGAAAGTACTTAGAATTGTTACTATATTTTATGAATAATATCCAATTACAAAGATGCTTTGTTGCTGAGTACGTGATAGTCCTACTGCTTGTGGATACTTTGTCGCCCTCTCTGGTGGATACTTAGCCGCCCAACTGCTGGTTGTTTGTCTCATCTCTTCTCTGTGGATACTTTGCCACCGTGGCTTCTTCTATATTATCGCAGCCTTTGCGTTGATGTTTTCTTTCTTTCATAGGTCCAGTTAGTTAGGCTTTGAGGCGGAGGGTCTCTCATACTGTCTTTGTTTCTTCTATTGTTTTTGTCTATTTTACTAACCATTTTCTCTGTTGCCTTAAAATTTGCACTATGGGATCTCTCGTAGCCATGCCGTGTTGTATTTTTCAACTATTACTCTTAATGCAAGACGCGTCAACGGACTTGTTTTTGAAAAAAAAAATCTAAACAAAATCCCCTATAACGAACTTGAACAAATTCAGGGATAAGATCTGGGTTAAGTACTGCCACTTGCAACCTTGCCATTTCATGGAGCTCGGTAAATTTCATATCGACCATCCGGGTTGCACCTAATAGGAACTCACCGCCAAATTAATTGGGTATTCCAATAGGCCTTCCGGAAGTCCACGAAATTACACCCAAGCTTTTGGAATCTCATATTTACACACTACTTTGATATATATGCATCTGGCTTCCACAGGGCCCCCCATCGTACCATGCGTTGTAACTCATCCTCTGAAGGAAAAGTGGTAGTAAATTTACATCATTTTTGTTCTACAATCCAAGTCCTATACCCAGGTCTTAGAAGTCTCTCTAGCTCCAACTTGAGCCAATGTCAGAGCCCTCAGAGACCATCACTTTGGCTAACTTGGAATTCTGTCTTGCTTTTTCCCCCCTTTTCCAGTAGACTGGATATAGTAAATGCCGGCCTAATCTCTCTACTGCATAACCGCATACGCATTTTAACTTTGGGAGATTGTGTTTTTGTTGAGAATATATATAGAAGTACCGTTCTATGGCTAATTTATTGTATGGCCACTTTGAGTTACCATAACGGCTATTCTAACTTACTAGATTACTATATAACTCCTAAATGATTTACTATTATATTATGGACATGAGTTATAGTAACATATGTATCGTAAATATATTCACTTTATCATAAATTAGTATAGATTAGTCTATCAACCCATGCTCTCACACGAGCTAAAATTTTAAAAGATATACCATTTAATACATCTAATAGTAAAAAATTATTTATACTAAATTATATATTTTTCTTTATGTTTATTTTTTATAAAATAGACGTAATAGATACTTCATAGTCTACCCAACTATCACAAACTTATTAATTTTTTTTTTTTTTTTGCAAGAGATTGGTTTATATGTTTTTCATCCATTTCTACTTTCTTTGTATTAGTTTGAAATCTTGTAATTAACTATAGTTTGAAATTTTAATTTTCTAAACTTAATTCTTATTGAATGCAATATTTTTTTATCCTCAAGTTAAAACTCTTGCACTTAATGTATCTTTTATTTACTCTTCTTATTGCACTTTTATAAATAAGGACTTTAGGTCATAGAATTCGTTCTTAAATACTAAATAGCATAAACAATCATTTGAATCTTGCATTATATGACTCAAGGTAAGTGGCGAACTTGAAATGACATCTCAGATGTGGACAACAATGCTAACCTCAAAAGAATTTTAATACTTAATAAGACTTATAATGTTTGACTTTTTAAGATAAAGTAATCTTAAAGAGTCACGGAAATACAACCAGCAGTGTTCTCTCCCGTACTTCCAAGATGATTAAATTTTCTTGTCAAGAAATTATGTGTGCAGTTCTGGTCTATAAATGTAAACATGCCAAACATTTAGTTAAAATATATAATATATCTAAAGTAACAACCTATATAAATTATATGTCATGATTATTCATATAATTTTAAATAATTTGTTAGTATCATTAGTGCATATATGAGTTTTAAGGAAATATATTTTTGTGTTGAAACATAACATATATATTTATCACTGATGTATGCTGGCACGACATGTATGGTTACTTCAATCAAATGTTAATATTAATAACACATACATGCTCTATGATATTTAAACAATGTTAATATAAGATGTTGTTTAGATGTAGGTTTGAGAGGATATTTAATATTTTAAATAATAAGATAGCAATTAGGTTATGGAGATTATCTATCATAATAAGAGTACACGAGTAATTAGATATAAGTTTAGGTATACCTCAAATCATGTTTATTAGCGGCACATGTGGGTAGTTTAAATATACATTCATGTGTTACTTTATGTAATTTTACACAATAGCTAATTTAGGTAATTATTTAGAAATTAGAGTAGATCCAATTACTATATTAATGGTGGTTTTGAGAGAAATTATTAATGGTGATTAGGTTATACATAATTGATAATCAAATATTCTAGATTTTTATGAGAATTTTTAGTTTCTACCATTTTTTTCTTATCATATCTCTTGAGGATTAACGTGGTGGTTCCATTAGAGACATCTAATTAGAATTTCTAGTACATCTAATTAGAATTTCTAGTTTTTTTTCTCTAGCTAGCGTGATATGTGTTTAGTTGAAAGCTTAATATTAAGATATATAAATCCTGATTGCATCTCATTTGATGACTTCATTAATCATAGTAAGCTTTTAAGTTTGAATCGACTTAAGTAGAAACTAGTATTTTTTTTCATCATTTATTCAAAATTTATTTTTTATTAAAAAAGTTGTAGGTCTTAGTAGTATTGCTTTTTGGATATTAATTAAGTAGAAACTCATATTGTACTCTAGCATTGAACTTGTTGAATAATTTGTTTATCAATTACATTATCAATATTGAATGATATAATATTTCACTTGAACTATATAAGATTATTTAAAATAACAAACTAGGAAATTTATTATCATATAGTATTAATATAATTTAAAGTGAACTGTCAATGTCATGTTATTAGTATGTGGTTTGTGAATTAAATATTTTTTATGATTTTTAAGAAATTAAAAAAATATTTATCTTAATGCGTATATTTACTTGGTATATATGGTGAAACATAGCATATGGTTATTTAATTTTAAGATTGTAGATATTTAAGATTTTAAATATAATATATATATATATGTCTTGTACTTTATGTATCGATTTATTTTTTATAATGGAATATATTAGTGTTTACATGTAGATTTAAGTATTTTTATTTATCTTTTATAATGGTTTTTTTTTAGATACAAATATAAAGGTGATATTTATATTCTCTTTCATAACATGGATAGGTTGGATATAAATTTTGGATGTTATTGTGCATTAACTTTCATAATTATAAAGGTGAGTAATATATAAAATTAATATGGTGTATTTTAAAGTATCTTTTATAATGATAGATTTGGGTAATCTACATAGTACAAAGTTAGAGGGTTGTTTTAAATTATCTTTTCTAAAAGCAAACGGTGGGCAATTTAGACACAACGTGAGAGGTTTATTTTGACTTATTTTTCATAATGGTAAAGTGGGCAATTTAGATATAAATTTAGGGGGGTTATTTTTATTTATTTTTCATAATGCTAGATGTACATATGGGAAATTTATATATAAATTTACGAGGTTATTTTGAAGTATTCTTTGTAATGACAGAGGTGGGTAATTTAAAGTAGGGAGTTACTTTATGTATTTTTCATAATGGTAGGTGGGTTATCTTTTTAGTAAATTACAATAGATCCAATGGCTAATATTAGGTATGATGATTAATGCCTACCAAACTAAAGGCTAGATATTTTGGATTATTGTGAGAATTTCTACGATTTATCTTTTTTTCATAGCATATCTGGTGAGAATTAGCGTGATGTCTCCGTTGGTGCCTTTAATTAGTAATATAGTAAGGTACTATTATATATATTGTAGCTGGCCATAGAATAACTGGCCTATTCTATTTCGATATTATTGTAACTTAGTTTCTTTAATTTACTATAAATATAATGACATATCATCAAGTTTAATAAGTTTGTGAGGTATTCACTTTATTATATATTTTATAGGAATGGATATTAATTGTCATTCCATAGTTGGTGCAAGGCCGATCATCCTAATAGTACCCCTGTCAATTTTTTTATTGTAGCTCAAGAGGAAACTTATGTATGTAATTGTCATTCCGTTGGCAAGGAGTGGGCCAAAAAAAAGAGCAGCCAGCCGTCGGAAATATACAAACCTCACGGGACCTTAGATGAATATTACCTGTTTGGTAATAGAATTGTGGTTGGCCTATTCTATTTCGATATTATTGTAACTTAATTCTATTTCAATATTTTATAGGCCTTTAATTCTTATTGAATGCAATATTATTCTGAGACCAAACCAAATCAGGTCGTGAGATTGTCTACCGCTACAAGAATGACAATTACATGGAGTTCATCATGGGTAATGTGCGCCCCACCTTGAACATGGACTTGGTGACATTTGCCAAGAACCTGGCTTTATCCAGTTCCATCGACGACAAGCTACTCGGTGTTCGCACCATCGACAACATATTCAGAGCAGCCACTGCAGGTGACAAGCCAATTAGCAGAGAACAGCAGATCCTTGCAAGGCTTCAAGCTTCCCTCAATCCTGAGGAGTTGTTCAGTATGCTCGGCCTCAGCATCAACATCGACGAGGAGGAAGATATCAGAGGCCACGCCGCAAGATTACTTCTGCAGCTTGCTCCGCTTCTCCCGGTAGAGAGCTTCTCCAGAATCCAGCATCTCATATCCTCTTTACTCAGCGCAGAAAACAAGGACACCAAGAGGAGAGACATGGACCTGGTTTGGTTTGGTCTCAGAATTGTAGAGAAGCTGACGGACAACCCAGAATTCTGCAGGCAAGCCAAAGACTGTGATTGTCTGCTATCCAAGATCATAGGCCTCACCAACCTGTGTGGCCATGCTCATGCTACCACGTGTGGCAGTGGCACCAGGAACTCTGAATCTTGGATGGAAAATGAGGTTCTTCCCCTGCTCCTAAGAGAAGAAGAGATCCCTACTTCTTTCCAACAAAGGATCGATGAAGAAATTATTGCTGGGATGTCACTTAATGTCTTGGGAAAGCTGGTTGCCGCTCCTGGTGAAGCTGGCAAAGAGCTCAGGCACAAAACCATAGAGAGTGCCCACTTCCGCTTCGATTTCCACAGCAGCACCAGGAATATATCTGCACATGTTGAAGCGGCAAGAGTCATATCATGCTTAGCCCTGGATGACAAGCCAAGGACAGAGGTCGGGTGGTCACCTCAGATCATCAAGATGCTTAAGAATTGTCTGCTTTCAAAGTCTCAACATGTAAACGTGACAAGTAAAGTGGCTGCTAAATTGTTGCTTCTAGAGTACGCCAGCAGTGAACAGCTCCAAGAAATTCAGTTATTAAGAAACTATATTCTGGAAAATCCGTCATCTCTGCCACCAATGTTGGTCATCATAGAAGAACTTGAACTGGAATATGTGGATGCGCCAAGATGGGTGATGAATCGCGTCATACAAAGACTTGATCTGAAAGATTTACTTTCAGCACCACGAGCGAACAGTGCTGAAGCAGCTGCTCAAGCGCTAGTTATGCTCACTACTGGGTCTACTAACTGCCAGGGAAATATTGAGGCCATCCTAGAAGAACTTGACGTGGAAGAAGAGCTGCAGGTGATAGTGAATATGCTCTCTGCTGAATACGGAGAAAAAAGGAGAAGCACGGAGGTCAGCTTAGAACAATATAATAGCCTGGGCAAAAAAATGTTGGAAACAATCAGGAAGATAGTAGTGTGTACCGAAGACACTAAGACTATAAGAAGCATGGTTGCCAGACTCATCAAGAATTTGCGAGGCTACACTGGGAGAAAGTGTTTTAAGGACCATATGTGCAGAATCGACAAAGCACTACCAAAGGTAATATATAATAATAACTCTCTTCCCTTCGTGCTTCTTAAGTTCTTATGCACAACTTATTCACAGGTTCTGTTTGCATTATTAGCTAACTGATAAAGTGTCTGTAATTGTTCTTTGTTGGCAATTGGCATATAGAGACAGTTGGATGATTATTATTGTATTTGGACTTGTAGCCATCTAGGATCAGAATCTAGTTATGTGAATCGGTTCTAGCTAGAGTAGATACTATCTATTACATAGGACATTATGGGATGTGATTAAGCAACACCCTTGTAAGGGATTTGAGTCTTACTCTCCTAAACACATATGCATCGTAGTCTTTCCAAAAAAAATGAGGAAAGCTGGCTAAATTCAATCTTGTAGAAGAATTGAAATTCAATCTTGTGGCCCCAGAGCTTTTTTTGTTTTGCCTCCTGCAGCTGTGTTTTCCTTCCATTGGACCATGCATTTTCTTTTACTTGTAATAGTTTTTACACATTCTGGTTTTTAAAATATTGCAATCAGTAGTGCTTCTCTCATCTGTTTCATAAAAAAAAAGGAAATAATTTGGCAACCTAATCATTTTTTTGACAAAAATGGTTCAGGTGTTCACAACGATCATGCAAGTGGGGTTGGAAACTACAGAATCTACGAGTGAAAATTTGGCCCATGTAAGAAAATTATATTATCCCTTTCTTTAGTTCTTTTCTACTTCTTAATATAGTTTCCCTAATTCAAACTGCCTCTTACCATTTTTGTTTAAAATATTTATGTTTGACATACTTTAATTTTGTAGGCAAATAATGAACTGAAGATCAAAGAAGGCAAACTGCTAGAAAGCTTTATCAGCCTCGCAGTGAAGATTTGCACCTCCATGAATGCAAGCGATGTCATCCAAACGCTCGAGAAACAAAAAATTACTGTGGGCGCACTAGTCCAGCAGCTGAAGAAGGTGTTAGAAGTGTACAAGACTCCAATTACCGCATATCCAGGTATAAGGAAATCTACAATTGAACTGATGACTTGGATGGTAAAGAACAATGCCGATTACATAGAGATACTCTTGAAATGTGGAGTGTACGAGCAACTACTAGAAGTGGCTAAGACTTCTAGAAAACTCGAGAACTTTGAGCTGTTTTACTGTGATGTTGGGATAGGTCATCATGAAACGCCTATCTGTTCCCTTGCAACTGCATTACGGGATCAGCTTTCCCTCAGCCCTAAGTTCCAAGAAAGGTACGTCAATAGGCTTATTCATTATGTTTTGGTTACAATTTTTTGACAACAGTACTTATTAGTGTATTAGCTTAATACTTTAATGTGAAGATGTGATGCACCGTGTTTGTACCAAGCTAACAAAAGTCTATGTGGATTCTCTTGCTCTATTTGCAGATCCCACTGGTACAAAGAACATGCAAGCTCCATATCTGTCCTTATTGCTTAAGTTATATTCCTAAGTATTTGGCATGCTACATCTGCTGTGTTTCTGGACATCCATTCTCTATTTGTGTCTGAATAACTGTGAACAATTAATAAATAGTACCATGGATACACACAATCCATTCATCTAAGTGTGGTGTAATTTTTAGGTAATTATGGAAAACCTTTGCATATGTATGATTGTATTATGATCACGCGGTGCTTGTTTGCGTTTGTTGTGTGTTTGTAACATGAATTGATTATAGTGCTTGTTTGATTTTGTTGGGCGTTTGTAACACGAATTGATTATCACTGCCGGTTTCTTAAGTATTTGTTTATGTAGCTTAGCACTGTTAGTTTATGGCTGAAAACAACAGTGATACTCGGGTTATCAATGCCGATTTAACCATGAAAATTGGGCTATCATTGTCTGATAGAGACTGCACAAAAAACTACATAATTTTCTGATATGAAAATTTTGATGGATCTACATTTTATACTATAAAGACTTTCCCTGTATATAACTATAGGGTGATGGCTGAATAAGATCCATCCAATTGATTAAATAAAACTTATGTTTTACCTTTTTGCATATCTCTCTCCAACCTCTAATTGTTGTATCATCTTTGTATCAAGGATGATTAGTGAAAAGAGGTTCTGTGACCTCCTGATCCTACTTTTAAACAACGATATATTAACCTACGGGTCATCTTTTCACCTCGAGCGAAAGTACCAGCACCACTGGCGCCCTTATCTCCACCATCGCTGGTCCCCCTCCCTTTCCGCTCTAGAATCTCGCCGAAGGCCGGAAGGAGTGGGGATCCTTTGCTTTAATAAGTTTTCTAGTAGATCGAGTCTTTTAGGAGTAGGATCGTCTCTCCATACTAAGTTTGTTGATATTGGGGCCGGATTTATCTCCTCTTCCTCCTTCCCTGCAATAGCGATGGGGCAAGGTTGATTCATTTTCTCTATGGTGGCTCTGTTGAAGACGAGGACTAGCATCTTTCTCGGCACGACGATACGAAGACTTATATTTTCAAATGACGACATCAAGGTGGAGATAATATCGCCGCCATGGAATAAGTCTCTTCTCCATTTGTCATAATTAGATCTGACCACGATAAAGAATTAGGGAGAATAAGTCAACCTTTCTTATTCTTCGGTGACAGAAAGAAGAAGGAAAACACAAGAAATAAGTTTCTCAACTCCGCCTATAGAAATAATGGTTATCGATCTTTAGACATATGTTCTTAGGCCATTTTATCGAGTGTATGTCTATACGGTTATCCATACGAAACGTCATACAAGTTTGAATTTAATATTTAGAGCTATACAAAGTGTGGGTACAATATAGATAAAGACCAGTTTCTGGATTTGTGTTATCTAGGATTTTAGCTTAGGGTATGTCATCCAAAAAAATTCATATCCAATTCGCTAAATCTATTTTAGCAATTTGGTAATAATTGTAAAATTGACAACATGATTCGGTATACATGAGCTAAGTAACATGATAATAAGGCTTAAATTCATAGATTAAGTAAAACTATCCACTAGATACAATATAAATAGTTCAAATGCCATACTGATAATTGAAATATAGGCATACGCTGCTATTATTAATTTTTACTATTTTAGCAAATAGCTATGAAAGGACACAATAATTTTCTAAAAAAGACTAATAGCACAAGAAATTCTGAATTTGATCTAAGCAAAATTAGGATTCAATAATCAAGATCAGAGTAGACGACGAACCTCCCTGTCCCTGAGACCCTGACAATCGGCTAATCTGACTAGTGTGACCGTTGAGGCGTCATGGCGTCAGGCGGCGTGTTCCATGTTGCCTCCAATCGAGATTAGATTAAGGAGGATTGGATTAGGGAAATTAGGAAAGTCTCCCGTACTCGGGTGGGCAGTGGGATTGCGTAACTGCGTATGCAGGGAGGCACCAGGGCGACCAGGCCACCAGGAGGGGGTTTCGTGGTCCATTATGGGTGACCTTGCCGCGTGGCCCGGCTCACATGGGCCGTTCTTGGTAGGCCACCAGGTAGATTTTTTTTAGTAAAATGTACTAGAGGTCCATTAATTTATGAGTAATTTTTTGTTAGGTCTATTAACATAAAAAATGATTTTTTAGTCTATTAACTTTTGAGTTTCAGTTAGATTCATCAATTTAGAAAGTGGCTTTTTAGATCTATAAACTTTATATACCGTATTACTTAGATCCATATCCCTCAGTGTCGGCTTTTCTCGTGCTGACATAGTCTGCTGTCTTGTCCATCTAAAGCAGTTATTGACCTTCATTTCATCAAACATCTTATGGGCACGTGAGTAGGCACCACCTCCACCGATGCAGGCGCGAAAACGAGCCGCCTCTGCGGCCAAACGAGCATGCAGGCACGCGAACAGGCCTGTTGCAGCAGCCATGCAGGCGAGTGTCGTTGCCACTACGGCCCCGACGACGCGCGAACAGGCCGCCACGGCCATGCGGGCACGTGAACAGGGCGCCGCCATAGCCACGTGGGCCATCCTATGCACATAGGTGGGCGGGTGTTCCTTGGAGCTCGTGTTTGTCATGAATTCCGAGCACAGGACGACGCGCGATTGCCCACCAGCCCTCGTGGCCGTGGCGGCTTGCTCGCACGTCGTCGGGGCTGTGGTGGCGGCAGTGGTCGTGGCATGGGGGCAGCGCTCACCGGTACGGCCAAGGCAACCTACTCGCGCTTTCTCACAGTCGTGGTAGCGCTAGCCCATGACCGCGTGCCTGCGGCGGCTTGCTCATGCACTCGCATTGGCGGGAGGCGGCGCTTGCTCGCTCGCTTATAACGTGTTTGACAAAATAAAGGGTCAACAACTATTTCAGATTGACAAATTAGCCGACCACGTCAGCGCAAGAAGTCCACGTGGAGGGATATGGACCTAAGTGATACGTCATATAAAGTTTACAGACATAAAAAGCCACTTTCTAGGTTGATGGACCTAACTTTCTAAGTTGATGGACCTAACTGAAACCTACTCACAAGTTGATGGACTCAAAAAGTTACTTTCTAAATTGATGGTCCTATCTGAAACTTGCTCACAAGTTAATAGACCTTTGGTATATTTAATTTTTTTTTCTTTTTACAGTACATATGCTTATACATTACTCTCTCTGTATAGAAAAAGGGAGTCATTTTAGATAAGGTTTAGGTCAAACATTGAGAACATAAGTCATGAATAACTTTTAAGCTGTTGAGTTTAGAAATATGAAAACCATATGGATGGATTTGTCTTTAAAAAGACTTTCATAAAAGTATAAATTTATCACTATGATAAGTATTTTTATAAAAAATAAAGTCAAAGTTATATTTTTGAGACTCTAAAATGACTTCCTTTTTCTATACGGAGAGAGTATTATATTATATTTATATGTATACCAACAATTTGTAATTTTTTAGAGATAAGTTCTTTTTAGAACTGGGTTTCTAGAAAAGGAGCACGCTTAACTTCAGAGTTCTTTGACTTCTTTTCTAGAAACCCTCTCTAAATAACTTTGAGGTTAAGCGTGTTTGGCCTGGAGCAAATTCGGAATGGGTGACTGACCGGGAAGTTATTTTCAGGTGCGTACGAGTGAGGACAAATAAAATATGTAGAAAAGACTGGTGTTAGTTTGTTGAGAAATTTGCTATCAGTCTATATTCTACAAAAACTACCAAATATAAGAGGGACTGCCCTCGAAGACGTGGGACGTTACAACTAGAGTAAGGTATCGTCAAATAATCAGAAGCAACCCTTGTTTACAGAAGTGTTGAATTTAATCGTGGTGAATCTTGTGCTTTTCGTGTTGTGCAACAGAGAAGGCCAGCAGGTGTGCAGCACGGAGGAGCGAAGCGGTACTTGAACGAGGCGCAGGGAGTACATATATACAGTACATGTCTTTGGTGATACTTTGACTTGATGCTTTGATTTTCAAAAAAAAAAAAAACTTTATAATTTAAGATGGAGGGATGGAGGTAGTATATATTATATATATATACATGTCCTTCTCGTAGTTGATAATATATAATAAATTACGACTTGCAACATGTAGCGGCCGGCCCTTTGTTCGTTGTTCATGAATGCTGCAGGCGATGCAAGAAGAATGAATGAATAATGGAAGGCACGAAACGAAACGAAGAAACAGACAGCCACCAATGGCCCACTCACTGACGTATTAGCAGCAGCGCACGAACGTGGCGATGCCGTCCCGTTGCCAAGAAAAAATCGAGAGAGCCTTATTGACTGAGCAAGTGACGAGACAGACGTCTACGTATTTGTATAGGAGTATTTCCAAGGAAAGAGAAGGGATTAAGGACGTGAGCAATGAAGCAAGAAAGAAATAATAATAAGCTGCAGCGAATAATACTCCGATCCAACTGCAACTGGCCGGCCGGCCGTCTCGACCTCGATCAAGTGCTCCATCCATCGCACGCACGCCACGCCACACAACGCGTGGTAGGCAATTGTACCTCGTCTCAGCTTCTTCGCTTCTACTCCACAGTCCAGTAGTGCCACCATAAAGTGCAGTCCTTCTAGACATCAGACAGAGAGCCTGCCCAACAATCCAGCTAGCGACGATGGCCACCACCGAGCTCCGGTCGCCGCTCCTCCCTCTGCCGCCGCCGTCGCCGCAGCTCCAGCGACGACGAATAAGCGCGGCAGCCGCTGCTTGGGCAGCGGCAGCTCTCGCCGTTTCGGCAACGGTGGTCGTCCTGCTCCATCCTTTCCTGATCGGCAGCTTCGGCAGCACGAGCAGAGGCCACCCCCGTCCCCGATCCCCATCCAACGCCGTGGAGCTCACCCTCGTGACCGCCGCCCGCGACAAGGGCGCGGTGTGCCTGGACGGGAGCCCTCCGGGGTACCACCTGCAGACGGGCACCGGCGCCGGGTCAAGCAGCTGGCTCGTCCATCTCATGGGGGGAGGCTGGTGCGACACCGTTCGCAGCTGCTCCGACCGCAGGATGACCTACCTCGGCTCCTCCCTCTTCATGCAGAAACTCATGAACTTCACCGGGATCCTCAGCAACGACCCGGCACAGAATCCTGGTACGTACTGTACCTTCTGCAGCTAGCTGTTCTTGTCTGACGATTCCACTAAAAGTCAACATGTAAACGAACGTACGTGTGTGTGATTGCTACTAGATTTCTACAGCTGGAACAGAGTGTTTGTTAGGTACTGCGATGGGGCATCATTTTCGGGGGATTCCCAGCATGAAGCTGAGCATGGGAACGGCACGCTCTTCTTCAGAGGCCAGCGCATCTGGGAGGCGGTCCTCGACGAACTCATGCAAAAGGGCCTCGCCCACTCCAAGCAGGTCTTGCTCACAGGTTGTTCTGCTGGTGGTCTGGCTACGCTGCTGCACTGCAACGATTTCCGTGCGCGGTTTCCTCCTGAGGTTCCTGTGAAATGCCTCTCCGACGCCGGATTCTTTGTTGACGCGTAAGTCCATCGACGCTATCATACAAAATCCACTCTCTGTAAACTGTAGTTGAGTTTACTCTGTCCTGTGCGAAATCACTCTTGCACTGCCACTGTGTCTGTGTGTGTGCAGAAAGGATTTGTCAGGGCAGCGCTCCATGCGGTCTGTATACAGTGGAGTTGTTCATCTTCAGGTGAGCGTCTGCCATCATCGAGTTCGTTCATGTTACCTAACTCAGGTAACAAAGAATTCTATCGGTGTGGGGCGTGCTTTCAGCTAACTAAATGTTCTTCTGGCTATTCGTTTCTTCCCTTCCACAAGAATGTTACCAAAGTTTTGCCCAAGGACTGCCTCCTCGCAAACAAGGATCCGACCCAGGTATTATATAGACCATCTATTAGACCTCCTATCCGTTAGAATTTGTGTTCTTATATTCTTTTTCATGTGAAATTTATGTTTACTTCTTGGGTTCAAAAGAAGCATTTACAGCATGATGTCGATCTGCTTGGTTAGTACTAAGATGTGACTGACAGTGTTGCTTTCATGCCATGCCATGCCATGCAGTGTTTCTTTCCTGCGGAGCTTATTAAGAGCATCAGCACGCCCATTTTGGTGGTAAACTCTGCTTACGACTCTTGGCAGGTACAGTGTAACTCTGTTTCTGTTTCTTTATATTGCTACTTTATTATTTTTTCCCTAGCTCACTCGCTCAAGCTTAGAATTACAAGAGCTCAAGTGAAGAACCCTGACTGCTACCCATGCCATGCTTGCATTTGGTGTCGTCTGTGCGGTGTGCAGTGCAGGTACGGTATGTTGTTGCGCCGGATGGATCGTTCCCCGATGAGTCATGGCGCAGCTGCAGAGATGACGTTCGCAGATGCAATTCCTCACAGATACAAGTCCTCAATGGTTGGCACCGCCTGTGTCAATAGAGCAGTACTAGTTAGTAGGGTTTTCTGATCGCAGCACCAAATACATCCCTCTCGATCTCCTTTTGCTTGTATATTGCAGCATTTAGGCAGGAAATGGTAGATAACCTCGAGGCTGCTCAGGACAACACCAACAGTAGCTGGTTCATCGATTCATGCTTCACCCATTGTCAGACTATCTTCGATAACTCAGGATGGGACTCACAGGTCGACCCGAGGCTCGGAAACAAGGTGAGATGGAATTACTGAAGTGAATGTCTATTAGTGTGCATCTCTAATAGGTTCTATTATTAGGTACCAACTATCTATTTGCAACGTATTAGTAGGACGATCGAAAAACTCTATATTTACCAGTTTGTTTTGTTGATGGATCCAAACATACTCTTACTAGAGTTGATACAATAACACACACACCTTGATTTTTTTTGGAGCAGACACTAACGGAGGTGATCGGCGATTGGTACTTTGATAGGAGCCCAAGCCCGGTGGTAAGAAAAGTTGGTTGCGAGTATCCTTGTAACCCCACGTGCAACCGTCAGTCAGTCGTCAGTTGTCAACTTGTATAACAGAGCTCTTCCACACGAACTAAAGAATAATAATCCAGTAGCAGTATAAGAACCCAACTGTTACAAGAATATTCTTGTGTTGGGATGAATACATGTATGTGAATGGACAATTCTAATCTAAAGATATTACTGTAGATATATAGCACACATTGCATGAGAACACTGAAAAATGACGGAAAGGAAATTGATTGGCTCTTGGGCTCTGTTAAAAAGTGATGGTCGCTAACCATTGTGTTCCTTTTTTCAATATGAAAAGTGATGGGTCACTTATAATGTCTCTGGTTCGAATTCGCGCTTAACAGACGCCCATTACTAATGATACTTCCTCTGTTCTTAAAAGCTTCAACTTTTAAAGTTGTCTTGAATCAAAATTTTTAAACTTTGACTGAATTTCTAGAAAAAAAAATACTAAGATTTATGGTATCAAATTAGTACTATTAGATTTATCATACAATATATTTTCATAAAATACTCTCATTTTATGTCATAGATATTGATGCTCTTTTCTATAAATTTGTCTTAAAAATGTTTCACTGATATAAATTCTAGAAGTTGAAGCTTTCAGAAGTAGAGGGAGTTAGTAAAATGTGATGGATTCATTGCTTTATATTCTAAACAAAAAATGCTGGGATAAATAATGAGGCGAACATTGTTCTTCTTCTACGCAAGAAAGCAGAGGCCCAACCATGTCAGACTACAGGCCAACCCGCTCGCCACAGAACGACGTCCAGCCGGCCCAACTAGCCCAATGTAACGGCACCCTTCCTCAAGTCCCCAGCCGCCACAGCTCTGCTCTCTGCGCCGCCACTCCACCCCCACGCGGCCACGCCTAGTCGTCACGCGGTCCAAGCTTGTCGCTCTCGTTCCTTTCCGGCGTTTCAGCGTCCACCCTTCCGGCAGCCTCGGTTGGTCGGTCAGTGCTTTCTCTGCTACTCTCCCATCCGAAGCGTAGCTCTAGGAACAAGGCGCCTCTAGTTGTGAGCAGTGCGAGGAGAGGGATTGATGGCCAACAGCGAGTACGTGGACTATGTGCATGTGAAGAGGGAGTTCGAGTTTGATCGCTGCCTCCAGCCCTCTAACTGGATCGTTGTCTGCATGGACGGCTGCTACTTCCACAGTTACGTACGCCTCTCAAATAGCAATGCCTCCTTTTTCCTGTATCCGTAGTTTTTGTAGGGACCAAGCTTCTACTGTGTTATTGGTTGCATAGTTTCTACTGCTTAATTGCTGGAGTAATTTCAGTTTCTCTTTTAGTAGTTCTTGAAAATTCACGCCTTTGAGAAACCCAACGATGCCAGCGCTCTAAGATTGATGAACACTTGTGCCACTGTTGTTCTTGAGAAATTCTCTGACATAGTCTTTGCTTATGGTGTTAGTGACGAGTACAGGTATGATATCATATCATGGCGTGGGTATAGAAGGAGATACTGATCAAAGTCAAAGGGGTTCAGAATCTAAAGGGGTTCATTCAGAGGATTGTCTTTCAGGGAGCAGGCTGACAATATTGTTGAGGGGTCAACTGATTTCCAGTTAAAGGGGTCAAGTTCTATTCAACAAAAAGGGGTCTTGATTTTGGGGTCAAAAGGCACTTCAAGGCTAGATAGGGAACTAAGAAGATTAAGTTCAAAATGAGAGTTCTCTTTTGGAATGTTAGAGGGATGGGGAAAAGGCAACGGAGTGGGTCCGTTGAAGGAAATTATGAAGAGGGAGAGGTGTGATATTGTGGGGATACATATTAAACAAGACTTTCAAGTTTTTAAACTTAAAAAACATTTCAGGGGGATTCCTTTTTGCTGGAATTGGATTCCACTCATGGCCATCCGAGGGGAGGATGATTTCTTGGAAATTCAAGATTGGGTTAAAGGGGTTTATTTTATAGCAGTTCACCTCAGAGAAAGACTGAGGAACCTGATGGAGGCTTGCTGTAGTATATGGTCCAGCCAATCATGTTTGCAGATTTTCTCCCGGAACTTCAGGAGAGAAAGATCAGATTAAAGTTCTAACCAGGGGGATAATCGGTTGATGGACATTGTTCAACTGCTTTACTTGTGGGTCTTTAGGATTTCTCTGATTAAGTGCTAGATTAATTATGGGCCAAGCCCAATTAATCCAACGCATAAGAAAATATATCATGTTTATTACTCAAACCATATTATAAGCTAGATTCGCCCCCTGTGTTATGGACAAATACAAAGATGCTTAAAACAACAGTAGTAGGTAATATACATGTCCTTCTCGTAGTGAATAAGTTATAATACGACTTACGACATATATATAGCCTGCCCTTGCTTGTTGTTGATGAATGCTGACGATGCAAGGAGAATATAAATAATGGAAGGCACGATTTCAAATGAAGAAACAGACGGGCACCTACGTCCCACTCACTGACGTATTAGTGGCAGCTTGGCGATGCCGTCCCGTTGCCAACAAAAAAAGAGAGAAAAGAGCAAGAGCCTTGCTTGACTGAGCAAGTGGCGACAGACGTCTGTTTATATGGGAGTATTTTCCAGGGAAGGAGAGGGAATTAAGGACGTGAGCAATGAAGCAAGGAAGAAATAATAAGCAGCCAATAATAAGCCTATTTGGCCCTTGCTTTGAAACGATTTGTTACGGCGACAATCCAGTCACAGCCCCCTAAGACCTCTTAGGATGCTCTTCAAAAACACGTCGTTTCTATGGTTAAACTTTTCACAAAACCAATTGTCTTCTCTTTAATTTATTTCACTAGTAGGGACACGCCAACCCCTCCTGTTCAACGTCAAAATAAAAATAATACTCCGATCCAACTGGCCGGCCGTCTCGGATCAAGTGCCCCCATCCATCGCACGCCATGTCTGGTCGGCAATAGTACCTCGTCTCTCGGTCTCTGGCTCTTCGCTTCAGTTCTACTTCAGTTCTCCACCGTAAAGTTCAGCGTAGTGGTTCTAAGAGGTCAGGTCAGACAGAGAGCCTGCCCAACTAACAATCCAGCTAGCTAGCGATGGCCACCACCGAGCTCTCGCGGCTCCTCCCTCTGCCGCCGCAGCGTCAGCGACGAATAAGAGCGGCAGCCGCGGCTTGGGCAGCAGCGGTCGCCGTGGTTTCGGCGACGGTGGTCCTGCTCCATCCCTCTCTGATCGGCAGCTTGGGCAGCACCTGCTGCAGCAGGAGCAGAGGCCACCCCGGATCCTCATCCAACGCCGTGGAGGTGGAGCTCACCCTCGTGACCGCCGCTCGCGACAAGGGCGCGGTGTGCCTGGACGGGAGCCCTCCGGGGTACCACCTGCAGACGGGCTCCGGCGCCGGGTCAAGCAGCTGGGTCGTCCATCTCACCGGGGGAGCCTGGTGCGACACCGTTCGCAGCTGCTCCGACCGCAGAATGACCCAGCTCGGCTCGTCCCTCTTCATGCCGAAACTCATGAACTTCACTGGGATTCTCAGCAACGACCCGGCACAGAATCCTGGTACGACCTCTGTATACCTCTTATTATGCATGGTTTCTCCTGTACTAACTCAGATAGATTCCAAGTTTATACTGTAAGGCACACACACGCATATATCATCAAGAGATTCAAACTTCACAATCTTTAAGAAATCAATTTGGTCAATGATTTGAAAGAACCATGTCTTATAAACTTCAAAATCCCGAAAATTATTCCGCTGAAGTAGTATCTCTATGTATACGTACGTCCGTGTGTGATTGCCAGATTTCTACAGCTGGAACAGAGTGTTTGTTAGGTACTGCGACGGGGCATCATTCTCGGGGGATTCCCAGCATGAACTTGAGCATGGGAACGGCACGCTCTTCTTCAGAGGCCAGCGCATCTGGGAGGCCGTCCTCGACGAACTCATGCAAAAGGGCCTCGCCCACTCCAAGCAGGTCTTGCTCACAGGTTGTTCTGCTGGTGGTCTGGCTACGCTGCTGCACTGCAACGATTTCCGTGCACGGTTTCCTCCTGAGGTTTCTGTGAAATGCCTCTCCGATGCCGGATTCTTTCTTGACGCGTAAGTCCATCCATGGTACTCATACAAATCCACTCTGTAAGCTGTAATTGAGTTTACTCTGTCCAATAGGAACCCAACTCTTGCACTGCCACTGTGTGTGTGTGTTTGTGTGTGCAGAAAGGATTTGTCAGGGCAGCGCTCCATGCACTCTCTATACAATGGAGTTGTTCATCTCCAGGTGAGCGTCGTCAAGATTTTTACCAGTGTGGGGTGGTTTCAGCCTTCATCAGCTAACTCTAAATGTTCTTCCGGTTGTTCTCTTCTTCTCTTCCACAAGAATGTCACTAAAGTTTTGCCCAAGGACTGCCTCCTCGCAAACAAGGATCCCACAGAGGTATATCTTACATATTGTCACTTCTCACTTCTCAGACCTCCGTTGGAATGCATTTTTCTAAAATGAACTGTGAAAATGGACCGATTCCTGTGAAATTTCTATTTGACTCATGCGACGGATGAAGCGCTTACAGGCTTTCTCTATATATCAATCTGATCGGTTGATAAGATCATTCATTCACACTTTAGGAGTGACAGTATTGCTTCGATGCCATTCCATGCAGTGTTTCTTTCCTGCGGAGCTTATTAAGAGCCTCACCACGCCCACATTGATCGTGAACTCTGCCTACGACTCTTGGCAGGTACAGTTACTCTGTTTCTGCTTCTATTTCTATTCCTATTTCAATTTCCCTACCAGCTACATCACTCAATCAAAACTATAGAAGAGCTCAAGTGAAGAGCCCTGTCGCCCCGACTGCTATCCGTGCTCGCATTTGGTTTCATCCTTGTAGTGTGCAGTGCAGGTACGGAATGTTGTTGCGCCGGATGGATCGTCTCCCGATGAGTCATGGCGCAGCTGCAGAGCTGACGTTCGCAGCTGCAATTCCTCACACATACAAGTTCTCAATGGTTGCCTACCCTTTTTTTTTACTGCCGTGCCCCTTGTGTCAAATATATATTTTATTAGCACAGCAGTAGGGTTTTCTGAATTTTCTGATAGAGCACCAAATACATTACTGTCGATCCTTGTCCGTTTGTTTGTGCGTTGCAGCATTTAGGAAGGAAATGGTAGATAAGCTCGAGGCCGCTGAGGACAACACCAACAGCAGCTGGTTCATCGATTCATGTTTCACCCATTGTCAGACTATCTACGATACCTCAGGATGGAACCCACAGGTCAATCCGAGGCTTGGAAACAAGGTGAGGTGGATGGAACGAAGTGAATACCAGCGTGCATCTCTTTCTAATTGTATGTTGGTGTATTAGGGTCTGTTTAGATTCATTAATTAATGTTAATAGATATTACCTCTATCTAAAATTATAAATTATTTTAACTTTTATTTTGAGTGAAAACATCCATATTTAACAAATTTATATAATAAAATAATAATATTTATGATACCAAATAAGTACGGTTAGTTTCTTAATTAATTATATTTTCATAATTTATCTATTTGATATCATAAATCTTCGTATTTTCTCTATTTGTTTTGGTCAAATTTAACATGTTTTGACTCTACATAAAAATTAGAATATCTAAATTTGAAATGGAGGGAATGGCGATTAAAATTAGTAATACTGATCTAAACAAACATGCTAACAAACCAACCAGGGAGTTGCTAATATGTTCTATGTCAACTATTAGCAAGATATTAGGCTCAAACTAATCTATATTAATAATTTGTCAGTGGATCCAAATATACTCTTATTTGGGTTGATACAATAACACGTCTTTGATTTTCTTGGAGCAGACATTGACAGAGGTGATCGGAGATTGGTACTTTGGTAGGAGTCCAAGGCCGATGGTAAGACAAGTTGGCTGCGAATATCCATGCAACCCCACATGCAAAAGTTAGTCGGGCACTAGTAGCTAGCTTGGGTAAGAGAGACACAGAGCTCGTCCGCACCGATTAAGGGCATGTTTGGATATAGGGATTAGGATATCATATCCCACACTCTAATTAAAAACTAATATTGTATCTTAGTTATTCATTCTCATATCTTATTTAATTCTAGCCGTTCATCTATTTACCTTTTCCTATCTCTCCTCTCATATCCCACAATCGAAACACCAAGCAGTATAAAAACCCAATTGTTACAAGTTATATAAACATTGGAGTTTTGCCGTCCGGAGATGATCTCAGATCCGTCGTTAAATGATGCTTGGATATGTGGCCCTATGTGTTTCTTTTCTTTGAGAGAGAGAGATGGACGAGTAATTCGCTTGTCTTATTATTCGATTATCAGCTGTTAGAATATTATTTTTCTTTCACAGCAAATCAGTCGACTTATACGACTAACCGAACAGGCCATTTCTAGAGTTTCCGTGGGTTACATGCGTGGGCCTGCCTGTTCTAGCTTGCTTGCAGGCTCTCAACTCTAGGACGTTGCACGGTGCTTCTTAGCATCAAGTTCTTGCGTGATTTTATTTGCGATTTGTAGTCACGTAGGACTAGAACTATGGACTGATTGGTGGTGTTATTATTCTTCTCATCTTCCACGTAATTTAGTGTATTTATTTGTGCTAAATAAACCCATCTCACATTTAACTAAAATTGTAGAGAAATATATTAACTTCTACCAAATAAAAAATGAAAGTCATACTATTTTTTAGTGAAGCTTATATGATGTCAAAATGTTACGGTTCTTTTTTTTAGAAATTTTGTTAAACTTAGGATGAGTGGACTTAAAACAAATAAAAATACACTATATTTTAGAGCGGATGGAGTATAGGATTAGGTTGATTGGGGTTGTTTGACAAGACGTATAAGTTGACTAATAAGCTAAAACTACCGATTTTTTTAGAGTGTTACATGACTGATAAAAGTTGAAGTGAACAGGCCATTAAACCAGCGCAGCAAAGCGCGCTTATCTATCTAATACATATATGTAAACCGATAATCTAAAGATATATAGATATATATCACATGCTACATGAGAACACTGAAAAAACGGCGGAAAGAAAATTGATGGCTGATGGACGATAACCAATGTTGTTGGGGGAAAAAATATGCCCCCCACCTCCGGCCCTAGGTGAAGGTCCCTCAACTAACGAATGTTGTTTCTTCACTTTTGTGCAGGAGAAAAACCTCCGCCCCCACAGTAGTTCTAGCGGAGGTCGCCACCCGCCGGGGCCGGCCATGATGGCAAGGCCCGGAAAAACCTCCGCCGGGGGGAAGGCGAGCGGCGGAGGCTCGAGAAGCACTGGATAGGTGGAGCGCAGAAGACACGGCGCGGCGGAGGTCCAAGCCTCCGACGACGGCGCCAGGGTAAGTAACGGATACGGGCTGCAATCGTGAGCGCGGCCCAGCCCACGGCGGAAAGCAGGATAAAGACCAACATGCCCCCAGGGAGGGGTTGTAATAAGGTGAATAGATTACTAGAGTGCCCCTAGGGTTTGAGGGGTAGAACTGTAAACGTCCGTGTGAGTAAGGTGAAGAGACCCCTATAAAAGGAGGGACTCTCCAATGTTGTAAAGGTTGTTGAAAATATTAATGAGAATCTTTATTACTTGGCACAATTCTTGAGGCATTCTGGGGAGCCAAAGAGAGAGGCGAAGGTCCTGAGCCCTCGCGTATCCTCAAGGGTGCCTCTGCATCGCAAGCAATCTCTGCATTTCCTTTTCCCTACGTTTCTCTCTGTTGGCCGAGTACTTCCCGCCAACATTGGCACCCACCGTGGTTAGCCGAAAAACTACCCAAACATGCCACCAAGAAAAAAGACCACGGCCGGAGGGGCGGCACGCGGAGGAGCCACGCGCGGAAGGCCAAGGCGCAGAGTGCGCAGCACCTACGCAGAACCTCCGACACCAGAACCAGGACAAGGTAATGGAGATGACAACGGTGCGGTGCCTCCGCAAGACCAAGAAGAACCTGTCGTCGAGCCCCAGCCAGAGCCAGCCGCTGGAACACCAGAAGACGAACTGCAACAAGTGCAAGCCCAGCTACAGGCTCTGCAGGTAGAAAGAGACAGAGTGGCAGCGGCCTTCGCCGCAAACCACAGGGCAATGCAAGCATCACAGGCTGTAGCGGAGGCAAGGCAGCAGATGGCGATCCTGCAAGCAGAGATACAAAGCATGCAAGCAGCACAACCTCAACCAGGCGCGTGTGCTCAGCTACCAGCCTTCACAACCTTCGCCACAACCCAACCCCGAACAATTGATTCAAAATCCCCACTGTCAGAAGGCTTGCAATCTGCTGCCTGGCCAGTGGGTTACAAACCAATTACACTACCAAAGTTTAGTGGGAAAACAGATCCCAGACAGTTCATAATGAGTTTCGAAGCAGCTGTGGCCTCCGCGGGAGGAAATGATGCAGTGCTCGCAATGTCTTTTGTCATCGCAGCTAAAGGAGATGCACTCGCCTGGTACTCCATGCTCAGGCCGGGCTCAATCTATTCCTGGGAGAACCTGCGCGACAAGATCATGACTAATTTCAAAGGGTTCTCCAGCGAATCGCTAACAGCCTCAGACCTATTCCACTGCAAGCAGCAAAAGGACGAGTCCCTAAGAGAATACTATCAGCGATTTGTCTAGCTGAAAGCGAAGGCACCCAATGTACCAGAAGAAGTGGCGATAGAGGCAGCAGTCAAAGGACTGAAAATCGAGCCTTTCGCAGCACATCTAGCAAGAGAAAAACCAAAAACAATGGAGCAGCTATACTCCGAGTTTGAAAAATACTACAAATCAGACAACGACCTCCAAAAGCGAGTCGAGGAACAAAACCAATATAAGCAAGCCCAAAATGCCAGCAGGTAGACCTCCGATACAGGGCGAAGCTACCGGCAGCAGTAGCCCAACAAGCAGGTAATGAACGTAGACCAGCGAACACATCAGAATCAACAAACATGCATACCAAGCACGGGACATCCACCAAAAAACCAAACAGGTCAAGCCAAGTAGACACCGGGGAGAAACTGGAGCAGTAACTCAGGCAATAGCAGGAAGAAACCGTATTGCTTCTTTCATGGCGAGGACAGAGACCACTAAACAAGAGACTGCCCAGAAGCGAAAGAGACTCAAAAAAGAATAAAGAAGAGAAAAGAAGTGGAGGTGGTGCTGTACCAGCAACCCAGAGAAGTGAACCATACCACCGCGGTGCAATGGCAAACCCAATACTGCCCGGTATACCCGGCCCTGAGCAGCACCCAGATACATCCGTCAACGCTGGCAGCAACATATTTCCCAAGCCACCTACCGGCGTGGCGCCCGGTCACGCAGCAAGCGGGAACCACCGCACACCCCAGCCAATACAGAGCAGAGCAAGCCTTCGCGTACAACAATCCAAAGCCCCCAAACATAACCTACCTGGACAGCCAAACCCAAAGCAGGATATTCGAAGCACTACCACCACCTCCACCACAGCAAGCGCAGATGCAGCAAACAGCAACACCCAAGCAAGAGCCAAGCCAAGAAAACCAACACAACCCCCACCACCCACTACCAACCATCGGACTAATACTGCCGATAAGCGGAGGTTCAGCAATGGAGTTCCAGAGCAAGAGGCAGAAGAAAGATCACCTCCACATGGTCAGCAATATAGCAGTACAAGGACAAATCAAAGCAACAGAGTGGTCCAGGGTGCCGCTAACTTTTAGTGAGCAAGACCTAAAATTGGAAAGCTACCCCCACACCGATGCAATGGTAATAGCAGTGAACATAGCGGCCTGGGAAATAAAGAGAATCTTGGTAGACTCAGGAAGCTCCGCGGACATACTATTTGCGAGTACCTTCGACAAGATGCAGCTAGGAAAAAATCAGCTACAGCCCTCCGAATCGCACCTTGTCGGCTTCGAGGGACGCAAAGTTGAAGCACTGGGGAAGATCGCACTCCAGTGTCCTTCGGGGATCAGTTTAATGCCAGGACAGAGTACGTGACCTTCGATGTCGTGGACCTCAACTACCCCTACAATGCCATCTTGGGTAGAGGATTCACAAACAAGTTCAGAGCAGCAATTCACATGAGCTACCTATGCATGAAACTCCCAGCACTCCACGGGGTGATTACGGTCCACGGAAGCCTAAAGGAGGCAAGAAACATAGAAAGAACAATCCACAGCTCCAGCAGAAACATAAATTTTGTGGAGTCAAAGGAGAAAGGGGAGCAAGGACCTTCAGACATGCCAAAAGGGAAAACAAATTTTAAAGGGGAAGGAAAGATGAAAAAACAACAAAGCTGGTACATCTAGAGCAATCCAAGCCAGACAAAAAGATAATCATAGCGTCAAACTTAACTGAGGAAGAGGAGAAGGAGCTGCTAGTGGCCCTCAGAGAGAACAAAGAAACCTTCGCATGGTCTGTGGAGGATCTCAAAGGCGTTGGCAGAGACATAATACAACATCACCTAGACATCAATCTAGGCGCCCGCCCAAAAAAGCAAAAGCAAAGAAAGATGTCAGAAGACTGGATCATAACAGCAAAGGCGGAGGTACAAAGGCTTTTAGATGCGAAGGTTATAAAAGAAGTGAAGTACTCTGATTGGCTAGCAAATGTAGTGCTAGTGCCGAAGAGCAATGGCAAAATGAGAATGTGTATAGATTTCACAGACTTGAACAAAGCTTGCAGGAAAGATGCATTCCAGCTACCAAGGATAGACACCTCTTTGGACAAAGCAGCAAGGTGCAAAAGGTTTTTCCTGCTAGATTGCTTCTCAGGATACCACCAAATTTGGTTCAACAAAGAGGATGAAGAAAAGACAAGTTTCACAACACCATTCGGCACATACTGCTTCATGAGAATGCCCAAAGGCCTGAAGAACGCAGGATCAACCTTCGCAAGAATGACAAGCAAGGTTCTCGGGGGCTAGTTCCAGAGAAACGTCATTGCATATATCGACGACATCATAGTCATGAGCACGAGGGAAGAAGACCACATCAAAGACTTGGCGGAAACCTTTGCCAACCTCCACAGCGCGGGTTTGAAACTAAACCCAAAAAAGTGTGTCTTCGTAATTAGCACAACCAAAATATTGGGATGCATAATAGGACCAGAAGGCATCGCAGCAAATCCGGAGAAAACAAACGCAATACTCGCAATGATAGAACCAACAACAAAAAGAGAAGTGCAAAAGCTAACAGGAAGAATAGCAGCATTGAACAGATTTGTCTCAAAATCAGCAGAAAGAAGCCTGCCATCTTCAAAGCACTCAAGACCTTCGACAAGGTAGAATGGGGACATGAACAATCTCAGGCTTTCAGCCAGTTAAAAGAATATTTGGCGAATCGCCTAAAAGTAACAGTCCCAGAACCGGATGCCATGCTACTACTGTACATAGCAGCCTCAGAGCACGCATTCAGTGCAGTGTTAGTCCAGGAAACTAAAGGCGGAGGTCGAAAAGAACAAAGCCCGGTCTACTATATTTCTGAAGCCCTAGCGGCAGCAAAGCTAAACTACACGCAGATAGAGAAGCTGGCATATGCCATAGTGACAACATCAAGAAAACTCAAGCACTATTTTCAAGCACATGAAATCGTGGTACCTTCGTCACAACCGCTGGGGGAAATCTTGAACAACAAAGAAGCCTCCGGAAGAATAGGAAAGTGGGCCATAGAGCTGTCGTAATACTACATTACATACGTGCCCCGGTGCCCGGAACAACAATCAAATCCCAAGCACTGGCAGACTTCGTGGCAGATTGGACACCTTCACAGCAAAGACAACACAAAGAACCAGAACAAACTTGGGTACTGCTCACAGACGGGGCATGGGGTCTCAGTGGCACCGGAGCTGCCGCAGTATTAATATCCCCAGTAGGGACAAAGACAAAGTATGCCGTAAGACTGACCTTCAAAGCAACAAACAACATAGCAGAGTATGAAGTGCTCATCTTGGGACTCAACAAGGCGAAGGCCATAGGAATTCAAAAACTGCTAGTTAAGACAGATTCAATGGTAGTCACAGGGCAAGTAGAGAAAGAGTGCAAAGCAAGAGAGCCAGAACTCGCCAAGTACTTGGAGTACGTAAGAAGGCTAGAAAAAAGGTTTCAAGGGTTTACCCTCAAGCACATCCCTAGGGGGAGAACGTTGAAGCAGATCAGCTAGCGAAGACAGTAGCCAACAACTGGGAGCTACCCGAAGGAACATTCTACGAATAGATAGACAAGCCAGCAACCTCCGCTGGGCCAGAAAAAACAAAACAAGTAATGGCAGCAATAGAGCAAGATTGGAGGACAAGCATAATCCAGATGCTGGGGGAACTTTCAGACCACAATCAAGGGCAGAACGCGAAAGAATGAAACACAGGGCAAGGACCTACACAATGATAGACAACATCCTATTCAAAAAGGGTGTAGTCTAGCTCCTACTAAAGTGCATAGCAAGAAGTGAAGGTATCGAAATACTGAAAGAAGTACACGCAGGAACCTGCGGATCACACATAGGACCAAGAGCGCTCTCAGCGAAGGTCCTAAGGCAGGGTTTCTACTGGCCAACCCAAGCAAGAGATGCGGAAGAGCTAGTCAAAACATACGAAGCCTATCAACTCTATTCCAGTATGCAGTCAGTGCCACCATTACAACTATAGCTGATATCTCCGGTGTGGCCACTACAAAGATAGGGTATGGACCTCGTAGGACCACTACCGACAGCGCAGGGGGGACACAGATTTGCAGTAGTGGCTGTGGAATATTTCACAAGATGGATAGAGGCTAAGCCCCTGAACTCCATAACATCAGAAGCTATCAAAAAGTTCTTTTGGCAGAATATAATCTGCAGGTTTGGAGTCCCAAAAACGTTGACAGTGGACAACGGGAAGTAGTTTGACTCAGAAAAATTCAAAGAATACTGCAAGTCGATAGGGACCTCACTAGCTTTCGCGTCAGTGTACCATCCAGAGTCCAATGGGGTAGTGGAAAGAGCAAACTGCGAGATCTTCTCAGCCATATCCAAAACCCTCTTCAATCTCCGCAAGGGGAAACGGGCCGAGAAACTACCGAGGGTCAAGTGGTCCCACAACACGACCACCACAAGAGCTATAAGCTACACCCCATTCAAACTCATGTACGGAGAAGAAGCGATGACGCCCAAAGAAATCAAACACTAGAGCCTTTGCGCAATCAGCAACAATGCACCAGAGGATGAGGCATGTTGCAAGGAAAGAATAGAACAAGAAAGGCTGCAAGCACTCGACAACATCTTAATGTACCAAGACCAAACAAAGACATGGAGAGACAAGAATGTAACAAGAAGGCTCATCGAGGATGGGGACCTAGTACTAAGAAGGAAGCCAAATGCAGACATGGTCGGCAAACTCCAGTCAAAGTGGGAAGGACCATACATAGCCAAGGCAGTAGCGAAGGAAGGAGCATTCAAGCTAGAAGATGGCGAAGGTCGCCTTTCAACCCGTACCTGGAATGTGAACAATCTGAAGAAGTTCTATGTCTAATGTAAGAGGACCTCCGCAGATCTATAAGCAAAGGCACCCTCACCCTAGATCTTAGTAGATTTTTTCTTTTTTTTCATTTCTCTACATTTTGCATTTTGTAACCAAAAACAGGACTGTACTCTTTTCCTCACAAGGAGACTCCAAAGCGGAGGTGAGGTTTTTAATGAGGCAGAATTCTTGTAATCAACCTCTGAAAAATATAAAGAGGATCCCCTAAAACTATGAACAAACACAATCATGAAAAGTCAAAAAGCAGCCAGCAACTGCAGACATTTGACAACACGCGGCAAAGCGAATAAGAGGACCTCCCAGATAGCGCCAACAAGTTAGGCACATCTGAATGGACCTCCGCGGCAAAACAAAAGCCTGAATAAAGGGTATACCACCCAAAAATGAAGCCTGGAAAAGACCCTACCAATGTATGGGCACCAGGGAAAAATAAAAGCACAAAGAAATACAGCGGAGAAAACCTCCGTGTGAACAATAAA
This sequence comes from Chrysopogon serrulatus, assembly GCA_015844335.1. NCBI lineage: Eukaryota > Viridiplantae > Streptophyta > Magnoliopsida > Poales > Poaceae > Chrysopogon > Chrysopogon serrulatus. The sequence continues at coordinate 124,702 of JADLZL010000904.1, forward strand.
CCTAGAAAAGACCCTACCAAGGTATGGGCACCAGGACCACAAGAGCTATGAAAAGATAGCGGCACCGGAACACACACAATGGAAACAACCTCCGCCCCACGCCAAAGAACAACCGTAGCAACAAAACATGCGGAGGAACCTCCGCCGGAAATCAAAATGACGTCGATTACCGTGCAAACGACCTTCGATAACACAACAGCGCACAAGACCAGCCACAAGGAGAATAACAGTAAATGCAACTCGAGACAGACCATCAACAAAAGTACCAAAGAGTTAAAAGCGTATCAGAAACAACCACAGGAACCTTAGACTAGGCAATAAGTGTCGACAGGGCCACCAACCACAACGACCACAACTAGCGCAAACTAAATGGCACTCGTGACATCGGCACTATAAAAGGATGGAAACCAACCCCCCTAGCCAGAATCAATCGGGGGAAAGAGAAAAACCAAGAGAGAAGGATGGAAGCAGGAGTATCCCCTCAACAAGAGAGCGTACGGGTACCACGCAAAAACTTGTAATCTATAACGGGCAATTTGCCAAGGTAGGACTAGACCCTTCGACCAAAAGGGGATACCACGCAAAAGCTTGTAACATCCCCTAGAAATCAAAGGTTCTACTTCAATAATTCCCAGCAAGGCAGTTGCGTCCGCACGAGCAAGATACCAAGCAAAAGTTTGTAAGAAGACCAGTACGGCACATGAGGATAAAGGAGTGGCCTTCGCCAACACAGCGAAGGCACAACCAAGCACGTGATGCCATATGAAGGTCTAAAGAAAGGAGCTAAAAAAGGAATCAACTAGCACGACTCCAGCACCTCTATCGAGCAGATCAAGTAGGCCAAGCATGAGTTAAACAGCCTCAACTTCACTAGGAATAATGACAGAACCAACAGGATATACCGGACCAGCCACAGTACGTGGTGCAAGGGCACTTAGTCGCTCAACCTAGAGTTAGCGGAGGCACAGCAAGTGTGGAACACCTTGTAAAATTGCAAAATGATTTTTAGCTAAATAAAGGCACGCGAGGTGCGATAGTTTAGACCTCATAATCTTAAAAAGCACGCGAAGGTGCAACAGCCAAAGAAGGTTATATTACAAAGCACGCGAATGTGCAGTAGTTTAAAGTACAACATTTTACAAAACACGCGAAGGTGCAGTAGCCCAATAATACATCTACAGCACGCGAAGGTGCAACACCAATAGTAAATCTAAGACGCACACGAAGGTGCAAAAGTGAAAATGCTCAACACATAAAAATACATACAACAAACAGCCATGCGACTAAGCACCATAGTGAAAACGCAAAGGCCAAACGAACTAAGGCGGGGTGCAAGGACCCCGCCAAGCGAGAGAGCGCACAAAATCGTTGTGCGGATGCTCAAGCTCCTCGATTACAAAGTCGAACATTTCATCAACATTGTTCCCCGGCCAGCAACTAAGCATTCGACCACTGACGTAAACACCATCCTTCATCAAAGTAATAGAAACTACATCCTGCACTTGCACAGGACCCAGCGAGGTTACCTGCGCAAGGCAACTTAAACATTAAAAAGGCAACAAGCCCATAAAGTGTTGATCAATGTGGCAAATAATTACAAGACCGAGCGGGCAACAGGCCCACAAAATCAAAGATAGCTATCTAAGCCTAGATGTCAACCTCCGCGCGTTCATCAGATCTTCCTCCAGCACCTTTGGAAGACTCGGCGTGTGACCTTTTCTGGACCTCCGCCTCCTTAGCAGCTCGCTGCACCTCAACCTGGCAACAGGAGCAAAAGGCAAACGTGCCATGAGCAAAAAAATAGGTAGAAGCACAACAAAGTAAGCAACACACCTCCGCCCTCCGCTCCTCAGCAAGGGTGCGAGCATAGCCGCGACCAAAATGGCTCCAGCAATACTTGATGAAATCCCACATAACCCGCATAGGGGCATGAAGGTCAGACCAGGCAATGTCCTTTGGGTCAGTATATGTCGCCTTCCCCTTGAGAAGCTGGACGTGCTCACAGCCAACCTCCGTTAGAGCGTTAGCAAAATTCTTGGCGCAAGACACTGCCGAGAAGTCAGCTATGCCGTCCAAGAATTCAGGAAGCCGAGCAAAGTAAGAACGCATCCCCTGAATCATGCTAAGGGCTATAGGATCCGTTGGAAGAGGAGGTGCGGCACCACCATACCTCCGCAGGGCGTCTGTGTAAATGCTGGTCACGAAGACGGCGGCGTCATGAGCGCTTTCTAGCCACTTCTGAAGTAGCTCAACCTGCGTCCGCAATGCCACGGCAGCCTGCCTCTCACTGTCAACTTCAGTCAGAAGGAGGGCGTTAAAGTCGTTGGGCTTTTTAAGATGCTCCTCTAGCAGAGAAGTGCCAGCCTTCATGCTTTCTAATTCCTTCTCCGCAGCCTCTAGCTTCGCACTGAGGGCCTCCGTGGTGGTTTTGCATTTCCGAAGGTCATCCAAGTCAACAAGAAGAGCTTGTTTCTCCACCGTAAGTGTCTCCGCCTCCTCCTTGAGGGCTCTGATGGCCTCGTCACGAGACAAAACCTTACGCGAGCAATGAGCTTCCATGGCCTCCGCTATGTGATGGCCCTAGGAAAATAAAATTGTAAACACGAAACAATGGCAACACCAAAACATATACAAGAAAGGAGGGAAAGATGAACAAATCCAAAAGCTAACCACACTCTGTGCTCAAGATTCAATCGTAGCAGCTTGAAGTAGTCCATCTCACCGAGATATTTATGGGTCTCCCCTGTCAAAAATGAAACAAGTTCGGAAAGTGTAAGCCACGACCACGGCCCAGTAAACCGGAGCAAGAAAATTTTCAAACCTCCAATCTGCTCATGCAGAGAATGGAGGGCAGAACTCCACCCACTTATCGTGTGCGCCGAGTCCCTTGCACGTGAGACACATAAGAGATCACAAAACATGTACGCGCAAAGAAGATGCGCAAGGTAAAAACAACGCAATGAGCTAACCGTCGCCGTCAAGAGAATCACGCCTGAGAGAAGCGCCGGCGAAGTGAGCAGGCCTGTGCAGGAGCTACTCGAGGCCAAGGCATGCCAGATCAACGTCGAGATCATGAACCTGCTGCTGCGCGAGCACTTGAGCAAGATCCCCTGGGCAACGTCAGAATGAGAGAAACAAACAAAAAACAACAAAGCCAGCAAAGCAGAGGAGCCTTACATAGAGCCGTCGCACCCATCTCAACATCAGCAGAAACATCAGCCAGTAGAGCAGTAGGGGGCCTTCACCGAGGCCACAGGAGACCCATGGACAAGGGGGGAACCCGGCAGCTCGGCAACAGGTGGCTCCACCGGGGGAGGTGATCGGCGGCCAGAAGACACCTCCACCTGGAAACCAGCACCAGCGGAGGCGCGCACGGAAGCCTAGGAGTCAGCGGAGTCCACACTAAACAGGCTTGGGAGAGGCGCCACGGAGGCGACAACCCCAACCTCCTCCCCGACAACAGATGCAACTTCCGAAGCACGAGCCACCTCAGTCCCCTCGGCAGGTGCTAGCTTCGCCATAGCCTCCATAACCCCAGCGTTAGAACCGCGGCTGGCCGCCGCGGAGGGTGCAGCAGCGGAGCCCGTTGGAGTAGCAGACGCGGCGTCGTCGTCGCCTATCCCCTCGATGTGCTCAGCAACCTCCGCAGCACGGGTCGAAGAGCGAGTCCTCTTGCCGCGGCCTGAACCCGCGACGGATGAATCTCCGCGGCGCTTGCGGCCAGCGGCCTTCAACGCATCAGTAGTAGCCTCCACAGCCGCAGCCTCTTTCTCCCGAATGGAGATCAAAACCTTCTCGGGCACCGGGTGGTCCCCATACTTAATGCCCATCTCCTCAAAGACACGATTTATGCGAGGCATATTGCCAGCCTCTGCTCGGCGAGTGACATACTCCCTGTCCGTGATCTCACCAAGGATCTCCTGAGCCTTCAACTCAATCTCCAAGATGACCTCCTTGTCGCTCTTGCCGTGAAGCTTCACCACACCAAAGTGAAGAAAGGGAACACCCTCGGCCCCCCTAAAATTAGGAACTTGGATGTTCTCTAGCCGAAAGGACAGTCTGTTCTTCCCCAAGGGCCAGCAGTCAGCCGCAACCATCTCTTCGACAAGATCATGACCTTCGGAATAACGGCACGCCATAGCGAAGGCTCTGTTGCAGGCAGTCCTAGAGGCAGTGAATTTCGAAGGAGGGGTGATGGTTGACCATGGGTCAAGCGGCATCAACACCGAAGCAAACGGATATCGCGTAACCTTCTTCCCATCGGCCTCCTCACAAGTGTAGCCAGGGGACTTCACGTAGAACCAGTTTAGTGTCCAGTCCTTGTCCCACTTGTTTTTTTGGCAGTAGGATATCTCGACCTTCGGCTCAACCTGCCTTCGCTTGGGAAAGAATGAGCAGCTACCATACTAGCATATTGAACCGTCCAACTTCTTGTGCTGCTTTTGCAGCTTGTAAAACTGGCAGAAACTGTCAATAGCCGGCGAAGCTCCATAAGATTCACACGCCCAGACAAACTTGCTGAGGGCGGCTATCCCGTTGGGAGTGAGTTGGTGGATCTAAACGTTGAACTCCTCCAACACATCGGTAAGGAAGTTGCAAGGGACGAAGCGAAGGCCACAAGTAAAAAAGTCATGGAACACGACCGCGTATTCCTTACCGGGAGGAGAAGGAACCGTCTCCCGGCCGGGATGCTTCGCGCGGCCTTTGTCAAAGCAACCTTCGGTCTCCAAGTGGTCGACCATCATCTTGTTCATCCGGCTGCGACCAACCTCGTAAGTGATTTTCTCCCTCTTCTCCGCCATCTCGGGAGAAGGATTCGGAGGTACCAAATCACCAATCGAAGCTTCGACGTCGGACAAAGTTTCCTCGAGATCATGAGCCTCCGCACTAGCAAGCATGCACTCCTCAAAGTAGCGAGCCCAACCACTAGCCCTAATGCCAAGAAGCCGAGAGTATGGACCAGAAAAGGAGGCCTTAAGCGGAGGTTGAGAGGACTCAGAAGCCACAGCTAGAGAAGCAAGGAGATCAGCAAGCAAGCGGTACGGTCAGCGTCCACCAGCAACGCCCTTATATAGGCACCAGGGGGTGCCTCCGCTGGCCGGAAGACAAACCGTCCCATCAAGTCAGACTCCACGATGCACCAATAAGAAGAGGACATGTGGGCAGTACGCAGAGCGCCATGGGGGGAGAAGGGACCTCCACCACGGGGACAGGAGAGCATTGAGAACGTTGGCCCACCCGCGCTAGCCCAAGTGCTCAAGGGGAAACTGTTGGGGAAAAATATGCCCCCACCTCCGGCCCTAGGCGAAGGTCCCTCAACTAACGAATTCCGATTTCTGTTGTTTCTTAACTTTTGTGCAGGAGAAAAAACCTCCGCCCCCACAGTAGTCCTAGCGGAGGTCGCCACCCGCCAGGGCCGGCCATGATGGCAAGGCCCAAAAAAACCTCTGCCAGGGGGAAGGCGAGCGGTGGAGGCTTGAGAAGCACTGGATAGGTGGAGCGCAGAAGGCACGGCGCTGCGGAGGTCCAAGCCTCCGCCGACGGCGCCAGGGTAAGTAACGGATACGGGCCGCAATCGTGAGCGTGGCCCGGCCCACGGCGGGAAGCAGGATAAAGACCAACATGCCCCCGGGGAGGGGTTGTAATAAGGTGAATAGATTACTAGAGTGCCCCTAGTGTTTGAGGGGTAGAATTGTTAACGTCCGTGTGAGTAAGGTGAAGAGACCTCCTATAAAAGGAGAGACTCTCCACTGTTGTAAAGGTTGTTGAAAATATTAATGAGAATCTTTACTACTTGGCACAATTCTTGAGGCGTTCTGGGGAGCCAAAGAGAGAGGCGAAGGTCCTGAGCCCTCGCGTATCCTCAAGGGTGCCTCTGAATCGCAAGCAATCTCCGCATTTCCTTTTCCCTACGTTTCTCTCTGTTGGCCGAGTACTTCCCGCCAACAAATGTGTTATTAAAAGTGTAAAAGTGATGGATCACTAAGAGAAAACCACCGTCAACACCGTTTTATAGAGGTAAAATCTATAATTTAAAAGTTAAAAAAAGTGGTTTGTTTCATTTTAGAGTTTAGGGAGGAAAACCACTCGCCCACGGAGTGAAGTCCAGCTGGTGCCGGCCCAACTAGCCCAATGTAACACACGGCGCCCAACTGTCTGACGTGTGTGTGCGCAGAAAGGATTTGTCAGGGCAGCACTCCATGCGGTCTGTATACAGTGGAGTTGTTCATCTTCAAGTGAGCATCTGTCGTCGTCGAGTTCGTTCGTGTTACTCAGGAAACAAAGAATTCTATCGGTGTGGGGCGTGCTTTCAGCTAACTAAATGTTCTTCTGGTTATTTGTTTCTTCCCTTCCTCAAGAATGTTACTGAAGTTTTGCCCAAGGAGTGCCTCCTCAGACCTCCTATCCGTTAGAATTTGTATTCTTATGTTCTTTTTCATGTGAAATTTATGTTTAATTCTTGGGTTCAAAAGAAGCACTTACAACATGATGTCGATTTGCTTGGTTGGTACTAAGATGTGATTGACAGTGTTGCTTTCATGTCATGCCATGCCATGCAGTGTTTCTTTCCTGCGGAGCTTATTAAGAGCATCAGACGCCCACATTGGTCGTAAACTCTGCTTACGACTCTTGGCAGGTATAGTAACTCTGTTTCTGTTTCTGTTTCTATTTTATTATACATGTTTTTCCTACCTCACTCAAAGTCAAAGCTATAGAATTTTTAGAAGAGCTCAAATGAACAACCCTGACTGCTATCCAGGCTTGCACTAGGTTTTATTATTTCATCCGTGTGGCGTGCAGTGCAGGTACGGTATGTTGTTGCACCGGATGGATCGTCTCCCGATGAGTCCTGGCGCAGTTGCAGAGATGACGTTCACAGATGCAATTCCTCACAAATACAAGTCCTCAATGGTTGGCACCAGCCTTGTGTTGTGTCAATATAGTAGTAGTAGGTTTTTCTGATCGAAGTAGCACCAAATAAAAATACATCACTCTTGATCCTTGTCCTTTTGCTTGTACGTACGTTGCAGCATGTCACGCCAGCAAGCGCGCCATGAAGTGGTGAAGGCATAATAGCTAGTTTACGTTTCTTGCATTCACTTTACTGTTGTCTGCTGCATCTGACGTTTGGGCTCGATCGGGCAGAGACTGTAAACAGCACATAAGTGCTAGGCTACGCATACACTGAACATCAAGTCTTTAATCAGAAATCGATATCGCCAAGCGAGGGGTTTGCCTCGGCGACGGCGGCGCACTCTGGTTGTCTCTGCATGCTCACGTCGATGGCCTAGTCCAGCGGCCAAGGGTGTATCAGTGGTATCAGAGGCATCAAATCCTCGGCGGCGGGGCAGAGCAGCATCCGTTCACCTCAAAGCCAATTACACACCACCACCACTACCGGCGACGGCGAGCCACTAGGATCAACCAATTTGGTGGCGCCTTATCATCTTCGCCCACACCACGACCCATGCACCACCAACGGCGACATCCTCGCGCCACCAGCGAGCCAGCGCGGCACCACCAACTCATATTCGGCAAGCTATTCGACTGGGGGACTACATCGACAAACAATGGATCGGCGGCGGGAACCATAGTGAGCATACCCAATCTTGCTCCTTTTTCTCATTCTAGCACAATGAGTACTCAGCAAGGGTTGCGGGGTAGGTGTTCCCGTGTAAAATTCCATAGTCGCAGTAGTTAGTGCAGTGTGATGAAGTCGGTGGGGAAGTGTCCGACGGCTTGGGTTGTGAAGCTATGTTTTCGCATAAAATCCCTCGGCCGTGCCTCACTTCTAGGTGTAGGGTTGCATATCAGGCACAGACAAAGGGGCGGATTGATCCAAACCCATTGCTTGATCAGTATCTGAAGTATCAGTCTACCGTCCGAAATTGTCACAACGGCTCCTCCAAAGCCAGCAGCGCAAACGAAGATCCTCCTAGACACCATGTCCAAGAGTCAAGTAATGAAGCAGTTTGATCTCTTGTTCTCTCATGTGAATGACATCAACGTTGTTCAACAATAACTAATAACTCAAATGGACATCAGAGGGGCTGCTATGGATCAGTACTCAGCCGAGCAGCACATGATTGCTCAACGGGTCAAAGCTAATGGGCAGGCTGTAGCAAAACTGACTCTAAACAGTTTTAATCAGCACCCCCAATTTGATGACAATGATGGTGTCTCAGTGGTCTATGAAGAGGAACCACCATTTGAGAACCTATTTGCTAAGAACAATGAACCCCTGAAGATTGACCCAGCTCAAAAGCACTCCTTTTCCCACAAACCTGATCCTTTTAAGCAGAAGACAAACCAAAAATATGAAAGGATGATCCCACCATGCAATGCCCAAAATGCAATTTCCAACATTTGATGGCACAAAGCCAAAGGTCTGGTAGGATAAGTGTAGGAATTACTTTGAGCTATACCAACTGCCCGAAGGAATGTGGATAACAGCAGCAACATTACATTTTGAAGGCAATGCAGCTTTATGGTTTTAGGCACACAAAGAACAACACCTGCTAACCAAATGGTCCCACTTCTGTGAAGCTATAGAAGCAGAATTCGGTGAAGATGATTTCAGAGCATCAATGAATGCCCTATTGCAACTGAAACAAACTGGGATAGTTGAGGAGTACACATCACAGTTTCAGGCCCCCAAATTTGACATCACCATGCATGATGCTCATTATGATGAAAAGTTCTTCACATCCAAATACATCATGGGTCTCAAGGAGGATATCAGAGGTGCAGTGGAAACATAGCTACCCACATCAGTCCTCAGAGCCTCTACAATTGCCATAATTCAGCAAGGGGTCTGTGATAGAGCAAAATCCAAGTACACCAGAAACACACAGTTTGGAAGAACATATAATCAACCCAGATTAGACAACAAGACACCACCCTCACTAGGCCCCTCATGGAAGGACAGACAACTCAGAGATCATAGAAAATTGAATGGTCTATGTTTCAATTGTGGGGAAAATTTTGTTCTTGGTCACCTTGAGGTCTGCAGCAAAAGAAATAGGCCACAAAATAATGCTAGTCATCAATAATCTTGACAGGGAGTTAACTGATGAAGTGTTGAATGAATTAGCAGCAGAAGATGCCCTCTATGAAGAATTTTGCAAACCTCTAAATGCTATTACCAGTGCAGACCACACCAACTATATCAAATTAAAAACAATAGTGCAGGACAAAGTTGTGCTCATCCTAGTTGTCGAGGGTCAAAACCACGGCCCTCTAAGGGCCCGATTAAAACGGCTCTTAAAAAGCAAAATTGCCAGGTCGGGATTGGCGCACTTGCAGCCCGGCCCACGAGAGCTTGGGTCCAAGTACATTCCTGGCCCAACAACGATTAACCGGTCACATAACCGAGGCCTTCCAGAGCCCACGGAATGAAGCCGCCACCTGGAGATCGACCCTCCAGGTAATCTCCGATTCGCCTGACCCCTGCCCACCGAGGGGGGTCGGAGGTCGACCCCACCCTGTGAACAAAGGCCGGGCGTATCAGCGCTTGAGTAACCATTTGCGTGCGTGGCGTAGCGTACAATGGAATCTGTACGGTTCCGTGGCAAGCACGGGGACGCACCGTCACCCCCGCATCTGAACAGTGGGAAACGGGACCCCTAAGTAACCTAGGGGTCTTGCGTTGCACCCACGCCTCTAACCTGACAAATACGGTGCTGGCTCCCCTATACCGTGCTGGTACGAGCGGCGGCCACGTGTAGGCATCTCCACCAGGGACGCCGAGCTTCGTACCTCCCCACGGCCGGTCACCTTGACGGAACAGGAAGCATGGGGAAGGAAGCGCTGCTCATACCGACACCGTGGCCGACGTACCTCAGCGGCGGCCGTTCCAATCGCTTTTTGCAAAAGGGACCAGGTGCATCTGGAATCAACCCTGCACGTCCGACATTGTTGCAGCCTATGACCTTACACCCAGAGCTTTGACCCACAGCGTTCATCGTCAAATATGCTACCCCGGTGTCCTCAGGTATAGCCATGTACACCTGAAGGGCTACGACGTCAAGGAGGAGACCCATGAGGGAAAAGGCGACATCAACCATAGTGCCTTCAACACATGTCCGAATGGTCAAGTCCATATTCACCACACTTCCTCAGTTCCCACACAGGCTTGCCCTTCTCTGTGAGTCTCCCTTCGAACTATAAAAGGGAGGACTTGGGCAACGGAGCACGTGTATGACTATCACCTAATCTAACTCCACATACGAAACAAGCTAAAACCCAAACCTAGATTCATACAGAGACTTGAGAGACTCTCCCTCTCTCGACCCCTCTTGTACTGCCCCATACAAGCTCCTGAGTAACACGGCCTCTCTCTCACTGGACGTAGGGTGATTCGCCTGAACCAGTATACATCGTTGTGTCCACTTGGAAAACCATCCAGATGATAAGTGCGCTCTCTTTTCGATTATTTGTTGGTGTTCATTCTTGACACTGACACTAGTAGACAGTGGCAGCTCCCACAGTTTTATCAGCTCTCAGTTTGCTGACATAGCAGCCTTGCCTTTGGTACCTATGTCCCCAAAGAAGGTGAAACTAGCAAATGGTGAGTTCATTGTAACAGACAAGAGAGTGCCACAGTTACAATGGTATTGTCAAGGCCACACTTTGTGCCATGACATGGTGGTCATGGACATGCACCCTTATGAAGCCATATTAGGCTTTGACTGGCTCCAAGCTCACAGTCCAATGAATTGTGATTGGGAACATAAGAGGTTAACATTCAGAGAAGTGGGGAAAGAGGTTACTCTGCAAGGGCTCCAAGAACAACCTCTCCAACTCACATCTATTTTAGCTCAGAAGGTGTACAACTCCACCTAAGAGAATGATGTTTGGGCTTTTGTCCTACTAGGCTATTTCCAACAGCAAATGCCACTAGACACAGCTAAACCCACTCCCATACCACCATATATACAACAAATACTACATAAATACAGTGATCCTGTTAAAAGTATGCCCTAGAGGTAATCATAGAGATGATGATATTTTGATTGTATCTATGATATATTATGTGCTCATAAATTTCTATTAAAGACAACTTGTATCGATTGACAATTATGTGAATTATTTATGAAACTCTTTTACTTGTACGGTTATTCGAATGTTGTCCCTGATCGGAGTTCGTATAAGGACACACATGAATATTAGATCAGCACATGTATTAGTTGATGGCTATGTTTCACAAGTTATAGACATAGAGATGTCAAACTAATAATGTGGGCACATGTATGACATGAGGCTGGACTGACCCAACATGAGATGTTCTTATTATTTCTTTACACATCATGTATGTTATGTCTTTAGACCTGAGATTGTCGTATGTACTCAAGATGTGAAACGACCTACTTAGGGACTATCAAATACTACTCCGTAACTGGGTAGTTATAAAGGTGGTCTTTGGGTTTGTCAGAAAACATGCTATGAGACATAGACAATCAAGAAGGAACTTGCCCCTCTCTAGTTGAGAGAGATATCACTAGGCATGGCCGCGCTTGGGTTAAATGTTAACCTACAAGTTGAACCAAATATCATGAGGCAATGGAATAACATGTACGTGGTTGTGGTGGTTCGTCTGATATGATCTTTGCGTGCACATAGGAGTTGTCACACCTTGCTAGAGGCTGCTGTCAACTATTGGGCGAGTAGGTGTACTCGGGCCATGTCTATGTGTACGTGAACCCATAGGGTCGCACGCTTAAGGGGCTGGAATCCTAATTTGGGTTGGACCCAAATTAGACAAGGCTTAAGGTTACTAATGGGCCTCCAACTCGGGACCACATTAGGGACGCCCATATAAGTAGAGGGAAGGGGCGTGGCCATACCTAATCCACGCCTTTTGGTAGCCACCATTGCCCCTACGCACACGCCTTCTACTCCTCACGGATCTAGCAGTCCGGGGGCGCTTCGCTTCTTCCCTGCACGTGTGGGATTCCTCGGAGGTGCTGCATCTGGAGCACAAGGACAAACCGCACGAGAGGATCGACGTGATGGACGACCACGCAACTGCACTACCTGCTGCGACATGCACGACAACATCAAGTCGTCTTCCGCTGCACCTGCGCGTCTAGTGGTAATCCCGTAACCTATAACTAGCAGTAGATCCTGGTTTATGAGGTCAAAATTTTTGTTTTCCGGCTAGTGTAGCATCCTCATTCCCCTACATATCCATCCCAAAAGATCTATGACCACACCATCCCATTACTACTTGGTTCACCACCCATTAACTCTAAACAATACCACTACTCTCCCCACCACATAACAGAGATTGAGAACCAAGTCCAAAATCTTCTCTAATCTGGTCTTATAGCACACAGCCATAGCCCTTTTGCCTCCCCAGTACTTCTAGTGAAAAAGAAGGATGGCTGCTGGAGATTCTGTGTTGACTATAGAAAACTCAATGACCTCACAGTGCAGAATAGATTCCCAATGCCCATCATTGAAGAAATCCTAGATGAGCTAGCAGGTGCAAAGTACTTCACCAAACTGGATATGAGGTCAAGCTATCACCAAGTAAGAATGAAGCCTGAGGATGTGTAAGTTCGGAGTAAAAAGTTATGGCTATTTTCGTAAGCTAACCTGTGCTGTTTCTGTGAAGGCGGCAGTGCCACCCTTGTATAGATCTAACGGCTAGTTTTTAAATCCAAACGGCTAGTTTGAGTGGGGTGAGTATATATACCCATCTCACGTCTCTTGGTCGTGCTGCTGATACTCTAGACCTTGCCAAACCTTGCTAAAGCCTCTCCCAACCCTCTCTTTGTGAGAGTGATCCACTTAGTGTATGATTAAGTGTTAGGGATGAGTGATTAAGCAATAGAGAGCAGATTAGAGCACTGCTAACCTTGAGCACTTGCTGGGCTTCATCGATCTTTGTTGTGCATCTATTACTCTTGGAGGTGAAACCTCCTAGATGGCTAGACGTCGCCCGGCGAGCTCCCGTGCTTGTGGTGAGCCATGGGACAGTTTGTATTACCCTTGTGTGGATACCTCAACAACGTGGAGTAGGCCTGCCTTGGTGGCGACGCCGAACCACGGGATAAATATCGTGTGCTGATTTACATTCTTGCATTTCATATGTTGTTGAGGTGATATTAGGATTTATGGTCGATCTACTTTGCTATACTTGATATACTCTATCTAGCCATCGATCTGTGATATATATAGCTGTAGAAACCTTGGAACTTCACTAGATCTGAATTTCGTTGGTTACATTTTGAATTGTGCTAAGTTCATTCTGCGCAGGGCGTCAGTGCCGTCCTCATAGGACGTTAGTGCCACCCTCTAATCTGATCGAGTTTCAAGTTGAGATTTTACAGGGTTATCACTGAATATCTATAGTATCTCATCACCAAGTTTAGGCTGCACTGGACTTAAAATTATAGGGAGGTAGCGTTGCCCACAAAAGGTGGCAGCACCACCCTTAATTCATTTTGTGTTTGAGCTGAAATTACTGCATGCCTATTCACCTCCTCTAGGCCTCCTTAGCGACATCAAGGTCCTTACAATTGGTATCAGAGCTAGGCTCTTAATTTTTGGGCTTAACCGCCTTGAGAGATGGTGTCGGTAAGTGAGAAGGTATCACTAGAACTTTTACTTTTTGATGGCTCAAATTATACATCTTGGTCTGCTGCTGTGCTTGAAGTTTTTAAGGACATGGGTCTTCAAATCAAGCAGATTGTAGATGTGAGCGTTTCAACTCCTCATGATGATTTTGACCATCTATCTAGAGAGAAAGTGAAATGCTTGCAACTTAATGCTCAAGCTACTAATGTTTTATGTAGTGCTTTGAGTGAAGATGTTCTTGATGCTGTCATATTTAGGGATGATGAACTGCTTGATGATGCTCATCTCATTTGGACCACGCTCAAGGAAAGATATGACAAGTTCAAATGTAATGAGATGTTGCTCTCATTGGAGGAACCACTTGAGGAGTGCTCAACTTCACCAATAATTGAAGAGCCTCGAGTGATTCTTTCAAGAGGTCTTGATGATCATGCCACATTCACTTCCTCACCAACATATGGCTTAATGGAAGAAAAGGAAATGGTTGGTGAGAACAATATTTTTACATGTGATCCTTCTACTTCTTATTGTTCTTGTGAGACTAACATTTGAAGGAAGTAGAAGCTAGTGATCGGTGGAGATCAAATGATGAACCCGCCTCACCAAAGAGTAGAACTCCCTATGCTAACTCTCATGAATGTCTCACGGCAAAGGGTAAGAAGGTAAAACCAAAATCTAATCCTAAACCTTCTCCCCCTAGTGACATCTCTAGGTAGTGATACAAGTTATTACTCTAGTGATAATGAATCTAGTGATGAAGAAATTGATAACATAATTAAAAATTTTAATAGCAAGACCAAATTGTTCATCACTAAACTAATGGAAGATTTAGAGAGTGTTCAAGCTGAGCTAGCAGCTAGAGATGATGATCTCTACAAGCAAGAAAAGATATATATTGCCAGCAAGGAAGCTCTTGCATTGGAGAGAAGTGAGGTGGACACCTTGCGCAAGGCTTTGGCTAAGGGCAAGAGGCCCATGCTATCACAAAGAAAGCACATATTGCTCTAAAGGAAAAGTATTGTAGGTTAGATGAAAAGCACAAAGAACTTGAGAAGCAATATAGCATTCTTTGGGATAGCAACTCACATCTCTCCAAGGCAAATGATGCCTCTACTTCTTCCACTGGTCAAAGTTGTGGTAAATGTTGTAATCTTGATTTGAATGATTATTCCACTAACCTTGCTAATATGGAAGCTATGAGAAAAGAGATTGCTAGGCTCAATAAAATGATTGAAAATGGGCTTGAGCACTCAAAAGGAGCCAAGACAAATTGTGAGAAATTTGTGAATGGCTCTAAATGTGTGTAGTTTGAGAGGAAGGAGCAGATTGGTACAGTTAAGCCTACACAGCCCGCAACAGTGCTGCACAAGAGCGGTACTACCGCTTAAATGAGCAGCACTGCCGCACCCCGCAAAAACGGGAAGGCTACCAATCTGACTCCTGATCAGACTAAGCCTATAACAAAGATGCCTAGGAAGAACAACAAGGCTTCCAAGACTATCAAGGTGCAACATCAACAAAAGAAGACTCTCATCACTTGCTTCAAATACAAGGAGGGTCACCATGTAAGAGATTGCAGCTTGAAGAAAGAAAGGAATGGCTTGAGCAAGATTCAAGAAAAGAAGATGGCTCATGTCAAGTGCTCCAACAAGGGACACAATGCCTCAATGTGTTCCAACAAGATTGATGGCCAAGACACATTTCCAAAGAAAATGATAAGCAGCATCAAGAGGAAGTGTTATGCTTGTAATGATAAGGGACATGAAATTGGCTCATGTCCAAACAAGAAAAGTGAAGGCTTTGTGTCATCAAGAAAAAGGCTCATCAGCAAGGTAGCAAGCAAAAGGCAAGAAGAGAAGGCCAACAAGAATAAGAACCGCTTATGCTACACCTGTAGAACAAAGGGACATCTAGGTAAGGATTGTCCCATGGGTAACACTCTTAAGCTCAACTCATGAATTGATTCAAAATTGCATAGGAGACCTAAAAATAACACTTGTGCTAGAAAGGTGATTGGTTCACCACATGTTGGCACAAAGGCTATTTGGGTGCCTAAGTCTCTTGTGACTAACCCTCATGGACCCAACATAGTTTGGGTACCAAATTATACTTGATGAGTATTGTAGGTACTTGAAGGTGATATGAAGCCTTAGGGTGCTTAAGCAAGATAACTGAAAATATTATCTCAAGCTATCAATCCTATTCATACTGTCTATTCTCTCAAGATTGACCCAAGGACAGATTGATAGATATATTTTGAACTTCATACTCACCTCGGTAACAAGTACCTCACCCTTGATAACTAGCCACTTGACTTGTGTAGTCTCTAGTAGTTCATAAATATGTGTGTGTTTGTAAATTATTAGGAGTGGCTAGAGTTTTTAAGTCTGAATGAATCATTTGCCATATGATGCTCTAATGGCTTTCTAGTGGAGTAAGATCTTCTTTAATTGTAGGAAATGAGAAGCACCTTGTGAAGCAATAAAGCAAATGGCTATTGGTGGAATAAGGCCACAAAAAATCAAGCCTATAGAAGTGCAAACTCCTCAAGATGAAGCCATTGTCTATCTTACTGTTGATACACCACCAACAGTTAACAGAAGTTCTGCTCAGAGAGCAGAAGTTCTAGGCAGCAAAAGTTCTGCTCGTGGAGCAGAAGTGCTGGACCTCAGGACAATAGTAGCTAAAAGCACACCTATTCATGGATGTGACCTACAACTCATGTTTGAGCAAGAACAAGATGAAACTTATGATGGAAGTGATTCATCTCTATGTGATGAAAATGGAAGATCAATTTAGGATCAATCTCTAATGCCACAACCATGAGCTCACCGAAACATTGAAAAGGAGTGGTAATCTCTAAAATCTCAAGTGCATATTATTTTCTAACTTTACTTCTTTTGTGTCTTGTGTAGCCACTTAGGAAAAGGAAACACTTGAGGAGATACTTTGGTTGTTGGTTATCATGAAAGAAAAGTATGATTGGAATTGAATTGATCATCTACATCAAGAAACATAGATGACTTGAGTTTCCTTTGTGGACTTCAAACCAAGAATAAAGAATCAAGCTCATCACTCATAGTTTAAGAACTCTCTACTTGATAGAATCTTGTCCTAGATAGATTGCTAAATTTTCATTCTCATCTTATGGCCATCTACATGCTTAAATGGTTGTGAGTATTTCTTGGCATAGTTCAATTTGATTATCGTTTTATTGCCATGACCTGGATATAGAGTGAAATCCCAAGTTCTTAAGTGAACAAATGCTATGTAAGAAATTCAAATACTTAGAGCACTTACAAAAGGGGGCTTTACTCTATGACTAGTGTTGTGAGACTAAACTTTCTCTCTAAATGATTGTGTGAAGTCTCACTGAATGAGAATGTGTTTCTCAAATGGAGTGTGCTATCATGTGAAGGTCATCAATCCAAAATAATGTGATGTATTCTCTCTAGCTAATTTGGATTTGATTTATCTATATTAGCCACTGTTGACACCTCTTAATGTTATCTCTAGCAACCGTGCTAAAAATACTAATGAGCAGAGCATCGCTACTAGAATGTCAAGTTGTCATCCCCAGCATAACACCAAGAGGTGTGGTACTAAATCATGCCACCATTTAGAATATAGAAATAGTATCCGCAAGCGCACAGATCAAATACCATTGTAGCATTTTACCCGGAGTATTACGGGTTGTCATTTATATTTTCCCAAAGGAAGGTCTACATGGCTCTCGTGT
Source organism: Chrysopogon serrulatus (assembly GCA_015844335.1). NCBI lineage: Eukaryota > Viridiplantae > Streptophyta > Magnoliopsida > Poales > Poaceae > Chrysopogon > Chrysopogon serrulatus. The sequence goes on from JADLZL010000904.1 coordinate 142,025, forward strand.
AAAGGCAGCGTGTTAACCTAGAGTGTAATGGATAGGCATAACGATGTCCTCACTACTCAATGCAGGGGTAAGTCACAAGATAAATAATAAGATAAGTATATAATCATCAGCATAAATAGATAGAGACTCCTAGCTATATCATTAGGGTTACAAGTAGAACATCAAGAGATATTCTTATGTTATTTCTAGCTACATGTCAATGCATATTATGGTTAGTGCAGTACACTTAGTAGTCATAGCTAAGGTTAGCATTATATCTATTCATAGTGGACATACTAGGGAAGTTTGAGAACATAGCACGCCCTTCCTTCATACAAAAGCCCTACTATGCCTATAAACGGGGTTTGGACTACATAGGACTCAACAGGATTGTCACATCCGCGATCTACCAAGCCCGGCCTATAGGGTGCACTCGCAGATAAACAACGTATAAGCACCATGCTTATATAATGTTTACCACTCACCCAACGATCAATTAGATGAGCGCTATACAAACTTATAGATAAGTATAATGTCAATCTAGCTATACTAAGCATATAACCACAATAGACAAAGAACAATATAACTATGAATATAAGTAGATAAGTATTCATCAATTCAATTGTAGCAATCATATAACTATACAATGAAAGAGAACAAAGGTGAAAGGAGGTAAGAACTATACCAAATCTAAGCTCTTGATGGCTCTGAAATCCAAGCCTTCACTTGCCTCCCTCTAGTTCTAACTAGCTATCTAGGCCCTAGCTAAGGAGCTCTGATTAGGGTTTCTGGCTGATGATCGGACTTCAAATGAGGAATGAATGAATGTGTCTCCCCCAGGGGGTTCTGCCCTCCTTTTATAGCCCTGGGTAATGATCGTGAACCATCGGATGAAACTGACCTTGACATGCGGCTGAGATTGACCCTCAAAGGCGGTGGAGCGAACCGGGTGAACCGGGCCATGACCGGGGCCTACACCAGACCGGCCGGTCCAGGCCCAGACCGGCCAGTCTGGCCTGGTGGCCTCCGGGCCCCCGGCTCAGCGTGATGCCTTCTCGTCTCTTCTAGAATGTTCCTGTGTTGCAGTGGTGTCTGTTTTTCCGTTCTACGTTTCGATAAGCTCTCGTGGTTGCGTCTTTTCCAGTTTACGCCTGCAGAAACAGTGAAACACCAAAACTCATGGAATTCTGTTAGTGTAAACCCTATATCTACTTTAGTGATCATAATTGTATCCTTTTCATGGCTAGTTGACGGTTTGTTTCGTACAATAACGAACATCAACAACTCCCCCAAGCTTAATCTTTGCTAGTCCCTTAGCAAAGAAAACTTAGAAAAGTTATTGCAAGATATATATATATATATATATATGTTTAAGCATTGTAGCCATCTCGGAGCAACTCCTTAGAAGTATACCTGCAGTCAGACAGAAATTTTCCTCCAAGTTATGCAATAATTGAGTTGACTTTCAAACTTACCCATATTACCTTTGACTGTGGGGCTTATTAGCTCTTCTTTGGGTCTTGAGTACTTGACAGACAGAAAGATCCCATCTAAGCACTATGTCTTAAGCTCTTCGATCAACTATCATTCTAGAGTTTTTAGAGGTTTTCAAATAAAACTCAGAGCTTCCTATGTATGACACTCTCAAGTCTCTCAATATATGTGGTATTTATGGATTCTCACCAAGGCAGTGATGATGGTTGCCTTTCTTTTCATCCTATAAGTAAAGCTTATGTGGAGCTCATAGGTAAGGAGAAAACATGAAAGAGCAAACTTGCAATGCATGTGTTGTAAAGTCAAACAATAGATCCATGGAGAAATAAGTCATACAGTCGAATCAAGATGTATAGGTGGATGGATATGGTGGATATATGGTGGAACCTAATTCTACTCAGCTCCTTGAATGCCTATCTCTCCTTTGGACTTTGAAAACTGGCCAGAGGTTATGAGCTATCCTTTTTCTCTTTTAGGGAGTCGGGTTTTTAAGTACCCATTGTCTAGCATTGGGACACTTGTCCATTTTTTTCTTTTCTTCTCCCCATTTCCTTCTCTTTTTTTCAAATATCTTTTTGCATAGCTCATAGCACTCCTTTTGGCATTGATGGGATTTGAAGAGATAACAACAGGAACATGGAGCATTTATTGGGTGGCTAACCTAATAGAATATTTTTGGTGTTCTCTCCCAGTGTAGGAGGAAAATATTTTTGGAATGGATGTAGGTGGAATGGCATGTTGTTGCGCCTACTCCAGTGTAGAGTAGTGCATATGGAGATGGATCTTGATTCAAGAGCATAACAACTTTCTCACCAGGGTCACAAAGGACGACAAAACTCAATGCAAGACAAGCAGCATGTATGTGGAAGTTTAACTAGCCTATCTTATCATGTTTACCTCTGGTGGGAATGTAAGCTTTGTCATATGGGAACTCATCATGTTTTTTTCAAAAGATAAATCTCTAGAACTCTAGTGTCACTTAGAACAAGATAGATAGAAGCTTAGATTTTTGCAATCTTATCAATCAGGTACCTAGACTTAGTTCAAGCGTATGCAACCCACAAGTTTCAGGCTCAGAGCAAATTCTCATGTCAAAACAGTTAGAGCTAAAACTCAGGAAAACTTTTGTCTAAGCTCTAGACATTTTAAAGGTGTTGTAACAGAGCAGCTTATCATCAATTCAAATCATCTCAAGAGCTTCCTTTTTATTGACTCTAGACAGACAAACATTTTTATTTGTTTTTTATTTTTCAAAGACTCATACTATATAAGACTATAAAGGCTCTAAGGACTCTAAAAAGTATGGACTTTCATGTACCCATATTTTTGGTATTTTTAGGTTTTCTTATGATACTATGGTGAACCTTCATGTGCTCACATATTTTTGGTATTTTTCAATTTTATGACTGACTCGATAATCGTGTAGGTACACTTACCTGGGTACCTAGGGGATGCCTTCCCCCAAGCTGGTTGTTGTCATGGTTGAGCATTGAAGCTGAGCAGTCCTCTTGATGGAGCTCATGCTTGCAAGAGCTGGTGTAGCCGGGAACCTTCATCGTATCCAACCAAGAAGTTGCTTCCTTCACATAGTGGTTAGCTTTGTGTAGGGAAGGTGTACTTCGAGTGATGTAGATGATGATTCCTAGGTGGACTAGCTCTTAGAGTCATCCTGCAGCAAACATCTCATAAAGCACCAAAACTCGTGGAACGGATTAGGATAAACAGTTAGTGGTTAGCCGTTTCGTGAACTTGGTTATTGTGAGGGGTTTTCAAAGGGTGTTATAGTGCATACAGTGGAGTAAGATGCTCAATGATTATTTTTAGATTTTTCTTTTATCAAACAAAAATGAAATGTGCATGCTAATTTTTATTTTATTTTTAGGCCACCACAGTGAACACTCCTTTAGCTTGCACTGCAGGTATGTCACATGGGGCTTTAAGGTTTTTTCAAATGTTTTTATGATTTTCTATAAGGATGATGAAAACTAACTATAAATCAAAAGTGCAAGAAAGTAAATAGATAACTACCATTGTTACCTTATGGCAAGGGTTCAGAGTTTAGAGTCCTCCGGACAAGACTTCTCGTCGTCATCACTCCTAGGGTGCTTCATCGAATCCCGAGGATGGGGACCCTGACGTTGGACCTCCTGGTGATAATGACTCAGTTGAGGAGGTTACCTTTTCTTTCCATAGATTGCTGTTTTGGTGCTGTAGATTCTTCGTTGATTTCCTCCTCCTCAACATTGCTCTTTTGAGAGAGATTCCTCCGACGCTGACGTCTCCTCTTGGACAGGGTGAAAGCTGCTAATTCAGGAGAGTTATAATCCTTAAAATGACAGCGTACCTTCTCCCCTGGGAATTGGAAGTGGACTTGGCCTGATCCATTGTAGATAATAGCGTTGGTGGTGCTGAGGAACGGCCTTCCAAGGATGATGGGTGTCTCATCTTCTTCTCCTATATCCAATATCATGAAGTCGGTCGAAACGTAGTGAGTATGGATTTTAACCATTATGTCTCTTGCTACTCCCTCCGGGAATCTCGTCGTGTTGTCCGCCAGCTGCAGCTGCATATAGGTAGGGTATAGAGGTGTATCGAACAATAAGTCATATACCTTTTTAGACATAATGTTGATAGCTGATCCAGTGTCGCAGAAAGTATTGTAGAATGAGCACTGTCCAATAGTGGCTGGCATGCCTGGATCCTCTCTCTTGGTTAGGAGCGGTGAGGTTAAGAGATGGTCATGCTCATACTCAATAGCCTTGACTACTTGGACTTGCTATAACAGAACCGTCCGAGTTATTAGGCCCACGTGCACCCGCCATTGCCTCAAAGGCCTCTGACAGCTATGCACGAGAACCCGATAACCCTGGTGTTCTGCCGGGTGGCTTCGGAAAACCCGAATCACCCTCTAACCAGGACCAATAATAGAGTAACCACAACATTACAACAGTTGATACAAAACATTTACATCAGAGTGCGGAGGATTTTGCAATAGTAGTTATAACATGATTAGAGTTTTCTTTAAACAAAACTTATCTTAAAATTTGGAAGCGAAGTAGATCGTCAAAAGCATCTTAGGTGAACCACCTAAGAGAAAGCAATTACCAGATCACATCGAGCCCACTGACATGACCCAGTCCTGCAACTCATGTTAGTACCTGCAACAGGGGTTTAACAAACCCTGAGTACTTGAGGGTACTCAGCAAGACTTACCCGACAAAAGAAAAGACACCAAGGGCATGCTGGCTTTAGGGGTTTTCTGGGCTAGAAACCAGAGACTTTTGTAGAAAAGCAATTCTACCGTTGATCTTTACAATTAAGTTTTAATTCAGGATTTATCATTAGGGGGCCTTTATTAGCGCCTAATCTATGCCAAACACTTATCATTAAAGCATACAACATAGCTTATCTTTATTTCTGAGAACCATCATCTTCCATTAATTAAACTACGATGAGTGGTCAACGGATCGTGTCTCCAAGACCGAGGAGCAACGACGATTCGAACCAGTTTAAAGGTCCCAACTGGGGATTCCCAAACCACATGACATACGTAGGTACGAGCCTTGCGTATATCAACCATTCTCCCAGATCCTCCAAACGTGAACCGGTCCGCGCTACCCGAGAGCACAAAACACCACCGCCCGGTGGACATCCCTTAGATTCCTCGGGTGGGTTCACGCTACTCCCACCATCTCTCCACGCCCAGTGCGCGGTTGTCGCTTCACGTAATGGAATCGCTGGGGTACTCAGGCTTACCGGAGTATGTGGCCAGTACACTGCAAGGGTCATGATCCAATAGGCCTACATCGGAACGGTCCTTTATCGACACAGACGGGACGAGCACTTGCCAGACATCACAGTTTGTATAACCATCATAACCATATCATAAATCCCGTCCGGTCTCGGTTTACCTCGTCAACGTCTTTAGGGTTCTCAGGGTAAATGAACCAAGCCGTGGAGAACAAGAGATAACCCTATATCTCGCGAACGATTAAATTATCGCTCAACTTCTACCGGACTAAGCATGGCTAAGCATTTAAGGAAAACATCCTAAACATACTAGTAGGATAACATTTGGGAATAATTGTGGATCAAGGAAATCATGCAGCAACGGTATCAAACAAAGCCTATAACTTAATGCACATTACACTAGACATAAAGTATTATAAACTTTTATAAAAGAGAGAGAGTGGGTTATGCTCTGGGGCTTGCCTGCGTTGCAGGGAAGGTCAGTGGTTAGTCTTGATGTCGACACCTTTGGTGGATTCATCTCGCCAGGGTTGGATCACCTGGACCTTCTCTGAAGCTTGATCATCGCGATCCAGCGATCCCTCACGTATACTACACGTAAATCATGATGCATGCTTAACATAATGACATGTATGATATGAAAGATGCATGACAACACATTGATGGAAGCATAACAAGATTAATTATCTTCAGTATAACTTTCCTTCACGGTAAAGTTGTAACTAGAATTTTATAATTAAAGTTTAATTAGCACCAAGCAAGATTAGTTAATTAACTTAGAATATGAGTGGATTCACACAAACACAAGTAAAGCAGTCATGCTTTAACAAAGAAGCATCAAGATCGTTTATAAACTTACTTATTTTAGCATTATAAGGTAAGGTTAATTAATTGCACCACATGAAAAGTGAGGTCACATTGAGATTTAATCAATTTTCTTACATTATGGTTGAGAGCATGACAAGACTAATTGATTAACTTGCAAAGTGGATGGAAACATATCAACTTAACAAGTTCAAGCCATGAGTGAGCAGGGTCGAGTACCTCATGGGCTTTAATCCACTTCTAAAACAACCAAAATTAAACTAGCCATATGCTTTTAGTTAACTAGTTAATTATTAAACCTATTTCTTTCATTCAACAGAGGGCAAGATTAAAGTGGCTTAAAACTGATAGATGAGATCACATGAAGATAAACATGGTAATGCCATAGAACAGCAGAGATAGCATGTTCCATGGTCTTCAACCAATGCCAAAATGCAACCAAGACTAAGTTATCATTTCTGTCTTATTTACTTAATTAATTACTAAGCATGAGACTAACACTTCTATTACTTAAATCATGACATGTCATGGATCAGCAAGGTACAGTGATTCATAGTCTACAATCAATTCCAAAAGATCACCCAAGCCATTACATGATTTATGTTAAACACTTTAGTAATTATTCACTAATAATTTAAAGCATATAATTAATGACAAAATTAAATTTTATCAAATTAATCCCAAACTTTTTGTGGAGGCTAATTACATCATGATACAGTGGCAAAATAAATTTCATGATTTTTAGATTAATATTTTAGCCTACAAAAATCATGGAAGCTCATTTCTTAATTAAAAGAGGAAATTTTAAATCATACCAAAACTATCTAAACTCTAGATTTTATATTTTTCCTAGATAGACATCATTACAAAGAAGCTACACAGAAAGTTTCATGATTTTTGGAGCTATATTTATTTTATTACGAAAAAGACAAACCTTAGCACTATTCACTTATTTCCGGAAAAAGGAAAAATCATTTTCTTTTCTTCTACCTCAGCACAAGGCAGGGGCGGTGGCGGCGATGCGTTGGCCTGGCCGGGGCTTGGCCGACGGTGGCAGGACGGCGGCTGACGGTGGCGGTGCTAGAGGAAATGGGCTCCGTGTATGCGCGAGCATGGTGGTGTGCTTTGCTCGGCCGGAGATGGCCGGAGCTGTCTTGGCGATGAGCTCCGCGGGCGGTAACGGCGGCCCTAAAGCGGCGGCGAGCAAGCCGGGCGCCGGCAGCGAGGTGACGTGGGGTGGCGGTGCGGGCTAGGACACCCCCTGGCCAACGACGAGCTCGCCTGTGCCCATGGATTGGCCAGAGGTAGCCGGTGCTGCTCTGGCCGCGATGGGCGGAGCTCGGCGGCGCCTTTCGTCGGTCGCGATGAAGAACGGGGCGTGCGGCTTCTCTGGTGATGAGAGCTTCGTGCTATTGGGCTGGGGGTGTCGCAAGCAGATGGCGAGGCAGTGTGCAGGCTATTGGAGATAACGGTGGTGCGATGCAGGCGAATTTCGCCGGCGAGCATAGGCGCGGTGGTGAGACAGAGGGGAAGAAAGACACGGCGGTGGCGCGGGGCTTCTTAAATGCGACGGAGCGGCTTCTGGGAGACGTCAGCGCGCAGGCGAAGCTGCTAGAGCGGCTTAGGGCGTGGCAGTGCGCACGGGAAGGCCGGGCATGGGCGGCGGCACGCCGTGAAGCTGGCAGTGGCGGCCAGTGAATGGCTCGAACACTGTAGCTTCTCCCCCTCTTTCTATTTTCTCAACATTACTCCAAAGTTTGCACAACAACTTCAAAATCTCCCAAAATAAAAGTTGCTCAAAATTTTAAACTCTACAACTTTGCTTTTGGGCTCACCCCCAAATTCCAAATATTTTTAAAATTCCATTTTCAGATTTGAATTCTAGAGTTTTCAAAACAGTTTTGATTAGCAATATTCAAGCAATTAATTAACGATTAAACAGTGATCAAACATTACAAAAACATTACAACCAATGACATCATTTGAAAGTACACACTTTATACTAATCAATAGAGCAAAGGTTTGACAAATTCTACTCATGAAAATTGATTTATTAGCTACCCAAAACTGAATCTGATTTACTGTTTTTAGGGACAGCCAAAAATGCTAAGTGTAGAATTTCAGTTTCAAATTCAAATTTGGAGATCATCCTTGAGCATGTTTGACTTGAAAACATTTCACCACCTTACTTCTATATCAAAGAGCACACTTTCTCCTTCAAAATTTATATTAACAAAATTTTATTTGTTTAAGGAAATTTTAAACCATAAAATGACCAAGTAGCTTAATTGATATTATTGTTGACATTTCATAGAACTTAAAAACCATTACATATGCAACATATGAATGCTACACTTGAAACATAAAGTGCATTTACTCATTAATGCTTAATGTATATGAATGATGATGACATGATCAAGTTTGTTAATTAAAATAGTAACACCGGGGGTGTTACACTTGCTTTCTCACTTGCCTCCTGTTCTTGTTCTTTCTCTTCCCATTTGATTTCTTCTTGGTATCTTCAATTGTTGGCTTGACTGGGAAGTAAGCTCCTTTTGGATCTATAGGAGCTTCAAGGGTCTTGTTCTTGAAACTGAACTTCTCTTTATTGCCCTTGATGGTGAAACAAATCTTAGCACTGTCCGTGTAGATGACAGCCTTTGCAGTACTCAGGAATGGTCGGTCGAGAATGATTGGACTCTTGGGATCTCTACCGGTATCCAGGACTACAAAGTCTACAGGGACATATGATCTCCCGATTCGTATGCACACGTCATCTAAGATTCCTTCAGGGTGCTTAACCGTCTGGTCTGCGAGCTGCAAACACATATTCATGTACAACAGAGATGCCCAGGGAAAGACTTGGTCAAAGATTACCTTAGACATGATGTTGACACTGGCGCCTAGATCGCAGACAACTTCAGGGAAGTCATGCTGCCTAATAGAGATAGGGACCACAGGTCTCCCTGGATCTCCTCTCTTGAGTGGCATGGACTCATCCTTCCATCCTCCTGATGATGCTTCAATGTAGTAACCTGCATACACATCAACAAAATTCGCTGTCTCAGGCTCTAGAGGTTGTCTTGGAATCTTACCTTCGTTGGTCGGTGGAACAGCGGCCGCCAGCTGAGCTAATTGTTGTTCTATCATTTTATTAAAGCTAAGCTAGTTCTTAACAGCGGAGGTAAAGCTATCCATTTTAGTATTTATATTTTCTAGTATTTTATCATTTGATGCTACCTTCCTAGATAAAGTCTCCATAATTTTATTTTGGTTGGAGATCACTTCTCTCAAAGGCAATTGAGCATAGTTATTGTAATTAGTGCCTTGAAAGTTACCTAGGAAATTACCTTGGTAGTTGGGCCTTTGCTGATTCCATCCTTAATTTTGAGGATGATAATTGTTGTTGTTGTTGAGGAAGTTCACATCCTCACGGGTCTCAGGGCAGCTGTTACCTGAGTGTCCCATATTGCCACACACTTCACAAGTCATGCATGAATCATTGATACGCATGACATCTTGTCTTTGGCTGGTCTTGTCTTCCAGCTTCTTCATGAACAGATCTATCTTAGCGGACAGCATGTCTACCTCCTTGAGCTGGTGCATTCCTCCACTCCTCTTGCGGGTTGTTTAGGCACTCATCACTCCAATCTTGATTGGAGGCCATCTTCTCCATAAGAGCAGTAGCTTGTGGTATGATTAGTGACATAAATGCACCTCCAGCAGCAGCATCAATGTTGTTACGGGTGCTATTGGTGAGCCCATGATAGAAAGTCTGCATAAGGAGCCAATTCTCCATCCCATGATGAGGACATTCTGATATGTAGTCTTAAAAGCGTTCCTATGCCTCTGGGACTGACTCGTTATGTTGTTGTTGGAAACTTGAGATCTTCCTCCTTAGGGCACTTGTCTTACCCATAGGGAAGAACCTTAATAGAAAAGCTACGGCGCGCTTATCCCAAGTTGTATGATTGTCTTTGTTGGCATAGAAGCATTGCTTTGCCTTTCCCAACAGTGAGAATGGGAACAGACGCAACAGGACGGTGTCTTTTGGTACATCCTTCATCTTGAAAGTGCTACAAATCTCCAGGAAGTGTTGGAGATGAGCACTTGCATCTTTATGTGTTTTTCCACAGAACAAGTTGGCTTGCACCATGGTGATAAGAGCTGGCTTGAGCTAGAATCCATTCTCCCCAACATCGACGTTAGGTCCAGTGCGGATGTTGTTGGTGGTTGGAGCGGAGAACTCGAGCAGTGACTTATCAGCCATTTCCTCGAAAACTGGTGCTAAGTTGTCTTCTTGTTGCTCTTCTTCTTCACTTATAGGAGCTTGCTCCTCTAAAGAACGAACCTCAGCAGTGGGTGTCTTTGATGGAGATTCAAAGATATCCTGTTGACGGTGGTTAACGTCAACTTTTATTAGAACTTTAGACATGAAAAGGATACATGATTACAAGTTTTGCATATTTTGTATTTTCCAGGGACTTTTCCAGAAAAGCTTAAAAGAGGGATTCAAGTGCATATTGACCACAAAACTTATCCGCCATAGAAATATCACAAACGGAACGTGGAAAGACTCTAGAAGACACCTGAAGCAACCAGGGCCCGAGGGACCGCTAGATGGGGGGCCGGCCCCACCACCATGCGCCGCCCGCGCCTGCTAGGGTTTGGCCTCCCCTTCTAGAAGCTTCCTCCACCGCCTACGAGGAGTCATCTTGGCCCTTGGTTACGTCGGTTTGATCCTGTGGCGCACGTCGATCCCACCGGGCTATAAATAAAGGGGTAGACCCCCCTCCTTGGAGGCATCAAGTCATTTGGTGATCAATCCATCAAGAGCCTTCTCTAGTTCATTAGAGACTCTCTAGTTCATAGCTTTAGCCTAGTCAGATTAGAAGTAGAAGAGTTCTAGTTCTTCAGCGGGATCCGGAGCCCCTGGCGTCTGTCTGGAGCGCGGAGTTCAGTATAGTTCTAGTACTTTGCTCTTATTGTATTCAATATTATGATTCAGGCAACATTGTTCTTAATCTCTTATATATTCTTAATTCCAATAGTCATTGTCTATTTTGATTATATGTCTAGGATAGTTGGTTTGATCATATTGAATTCATGTAATTGCTCGTATAGCGTTTACCTAAGCGGCCGCTGGGTAGATGGTAGACAATATGTAGACGTGGTGTCTAGATATGTTGTTTATCTGTGAGTGCACCCTGACATGCCGAGACATGTGGTAGTCCACGCAGGTGACAGCTGCGTTGGTTCCTCTGTAGTCCACCCTCCGTACGTAGGACTAGCATGGGCATGGTCGCGAAGGAGGTGACCCTTGTGTCTTAATACCCTCATTAGTTGATGCCTCTTTACATGTGATTATGATGTAGGATTAACTTAACAATGATTGCTAGATGTAATTACACTAATTAGAGTTATTCATTGACGTAGTTATTGAATTACCTTAGTATTTATTCCTGAGTTTATCTATTGGCTAGCTATTACTATGACTAGAAGAGCTCTGATGTTTATCTATTTATGATGACTGATCATTATTATCTATTATATATCTTTTATCACATGACTTATCCCTGTTATGAGTAGGATTCTAGTTATGGTTTATCTTTCACATTAATAATGTAAGTTATAGTTATAAGTCCTACATATAGACCTTCCCAAAGTGGTATAAATATAAATCGACAACCTGGTAGAACTCCCTAGGTAAAATGCTACAACGGTATAATTATCTTTCCGCTACGTAACCTATTTAGTTCACATTCATATTATATTTATATCTTTTATTTCTGCCTAGTCATATTGAATACATGTAAATCTATAGTTATTCCTTAGCATTATAATTGAGGATGACAACTTAATTCATGCTTAGGAATGTTAGTAATAAATGAGTGGCTAGTTGCTAATGACAAGTTAATTATATACCAAGCATTTTCGGCGTTGTTGCTAGGGGTAGGATTTATCCTGCTTTTTAGTAATGATGGTAGTAAATGTCAACAAGCATTTTTTGGCGCCGTTGTTGGGGAAGGTAGCTAGGTAATTAAGAACATTGATAGACTTATACTCAATTATGTGATCAAGATAACCATTAACCCCTGCTCAAATAGGATTACCCTTGTTTGTCTACTTTAATATCTTATGCAGGGTAATAAACGACCGGTTTACGACCTTCCGGCATGCCCCCACAAAATAAAAAGAAACATAACAAATCTAATGTTGGAGAAAGAGGTCGACGTCACAAGACTTTAATTCATATCTCAAGTGACGAAAACATAGATGTTGCATCACTCACAACTCACAAATTCCAGCATGTGAGTCATGGTAAGTATGATGAAATAAAGGTGAGAAAGTTTTGCTCATAGACTTTAAATTTGATGAGTAGTTATCTTCTGCATTCCACCACATGTTTACTTTTTACAATCCAAACATCCATCTTATTTAGTTTATAGTTTTTTTCATCCATAACATGTTTAGTTCCATTCATATATCCATCCCAACTTGCATTCTTATAAATAATATAAAAAACTCACTATAATCATGCTTTTTCATCTCTACTTGAATAAACTTCTACGGTACTTTCATGCCACTTGTATTTGCTATAGTATGCTTAGGTTTAGAAGTATCTTCATACACCCTTGAAATTGAGCATTATTTGTTTTTCTAAGTTAAAGTAGACATGGTGTCTAGTTTAATTTTTAAATCATAAGGTGTTTTGATCTTACTTCTAAAAGGTTTTTGAATTAAGCAAGGTGCTTAGGTTAAAATCCTTTCCTGAATAAAATTGGATATGAGTCTATGTTGATTCTTGAGCTGATAGTACACTTTAGCAGATACTAGTTATTTTGTTAAATTAACTCCTATAGGAGAATTCTCAAATTCAATCTGGGTAAGTCAAGAAAGGAATTCACATATGAGATGAATCAAGGTAGGTAATAACTCTGCACAAAGAACTATCAATGTTTATTCATTTATCTTTGTTGCAAATCATCTTTGCCTTGAACCATGCTAGATTGCAACAACAACATAAAGCACGATAGACACAGTTTATGCTAAATAATCTTAAATCATATATCATCCTGATTAGCATAGAAGAAAATCACCAAAAAAAGAGAGTATGGACAACAAAACCTGTATTTCAATCTTGCTATTCCCTTGGGTATGTGTCCATTAACATTTTGCAGGAAAGAACAACCTTAATCTATTGGAGAAGTTGTCAAGTGAGCATTATCGCATCTCCAATAGACCCCAGCTCATCAACCACAAATTAATCAGGAAAAAGGTTGATGTGTGAAGAGCATGTAATCTTCCATAGTTTCATTGAATGGTGAAAAGATGAAGAATAAAAGAAAGGCCTTGCTCAGCAAGACCATAAGCTCTCACCAACAGATGAACCCGAATCCTCCTCTTCCAAGTAAATTCGTCATCACTTACTTAGAAAGATGAAGATATGAGGTACGTTTGTCCAAGCCTCATGCAACATGTAACTACAATTAACATCTCATACCATGTTGCTAATTTGTCTTGGTCATTTCTACCCTATGCCATGCTCAAACATAACTTTCTATATATATATATATATATAATAAAATGCTTCTATGATTCACCATACATATTCTTAGTTCTATGTGAATAAATACCTTTAGTCTTGCAAACTTCTTTATTCTATTATAAGTATGCTTTAGAACATTATTTAAACATTATGAAAATCAAGCATGCTTATATAAGAATTTAGTTGTACATATAGACTAACCCCTCCTATATAAAAAATGTTTAAATCATATCAGGAGATTATTCATAGAATCAATTCAAGGTTAAGGGTATGCTTCAAAATAATATCCTTGCTTTAACATTGATGAAAAAAAGAGAGGTTTTGAAATAGTGATGAATCATTGAAAGCACGAGCTACAAATTAATCTTTAACTCTTGGACAAACACTATCTATACTTTGATAAATAGTATATTCCTTTGGGTATGTGTTGTCCACTAACCCCTTGCGAGAAAAAGATATATAAATGAGAGAAGCAGGAGGTCTGAAGAGTGAGAAAGGAGTACAACATACGAGACAAGATGCTAATAAATAACCCATGATACAAGAAAAAAAAGAAGAAGACCATTGAACTTCATTTACCCTTCATCATGCTCTAATAATGGAGGTAACATCTTAAGATAAGTGGTCATTAATTTCCTCTTGATCTTGGTACGCAATAAATGAAAATACAACAATGTTATAGTTACAACTTAATTTGATCAACCTGATTAAACTTAACATGATTTGTTCTCTAAGTTTATTCATAGCACCATTCTCTTAATTTCGGTCTTAACCAAGTAAGCTATAAATACTTCGTCTATTATTCTTGATACATTATAAAGATAAACAGTCTTTCTAGTGGTTAAGTAGCTTTACTCTTTATCTCACAAGTTTAAATGTCATATTTATACTTCTAGTCCTCTCACCCGTGATATGAATGAACAATATGAATAATATCAATCTTATTGTGCCCAAGGTAAGAGGATGAATAAATTTTTGATTATGTTGGTGTTTTCCCACTAGCAGAGCCCATACACCTGATCTCTACCTTGTCTTTATGGGCAGAACATACTTCAATTAAAGTGTGGGGAGACAATCCTCCAAATTCTACAAGTGAAAGTTCCCAACTAGTAATAATGATGCACATAAGATTGGCTTTGAGATGCCTACAACAGAGAGAAAGAAGGTGGCACCGCCATTGGGAGCCACTAGTAGAGGCACCACCACAATCCTTACCGTCAAGAGCAACTCAAAGTACTCAATGAACCACTGCAAGGAGAAGTCCAGTTCAAAGGACTATAAACATCAAACTCTCACCGTGAGGTAACATCGGTAGTTATCTATACTTACTTTCTTGCATCGTATGATTTATTCTCTCTTTAAGCATGATTACTTTTCTATATTAGCAATACATAGAAATAACAAAAAGAAAACAAATAGTCTTGCATTAGGCTACATTCATGCATCTTAAAATTTTAAGCCCCATGTGAAACCCTTGTAGCGTAAAAAGCTGTAGGAGTTCTCTTTGTGGTGTCCTATAGAATAAAAAAAATATATATATCAGGCATTTACACTTTATGCATATAAACCCATAAAATCTGGAAAAAAAAAAATATTAATTGAGCATCCTCGCTGCAATATCGCTATCATAAAAATACTTTAAAACCTCCACAACAACCAATACTCTAAAAACGGCTAATCATTAATATTTTATCATAATACCGTTCCATAAATTTTGGTGTTTTGTGAGAGCTTTCTGCAGGATGACTCCAAGAGCCAGCTTACCTAGGAATCTTCATCTTCATCACTTGAAGTATACTTTTTTCGACATACTGACTAACCCCCTGTGTGTAACTTCTTGGGTGATGAGATTAAAGTATTCAGGCAACACTTGCTCTTATAAGCATGAGCTCCTCTGTGAGGACCACTCAGCTTCAACGATCAACCATAAGCAAACATCTAGCTTGGGGGAGAGTATCCCCTAGTTATCAGCACGGTTAGAAGCGTGGGAAAAAGAGAATAAAACTGAAGAGCTGTAGCCAGAAAAGAGAGAAGCAAAAGAGACAGAAACGAGATAGAAGGAGGCAAGTGCGGCATCACCACGAAACAGGGAGTTGACTGAGGTTACCTCAGACGATGAACCCACTGAGTAAGTGTTCTCCTCTATCTAAGTCCTATCGGTAGACTTTAAATTCCGTACCCTAGCCATAAGGTTAGAATGGTAGTTATCTCATTTAATGCATTTGCAATTTATTTAGTAGCATAATTTTGTTTACACACTAAAAGATATAAAAACAACAAAAATATTTACTGCATTACTCATGGTATCACAAAGCTCCATGTGGATACCCTACGGTATTTTTCGAAGGAACATCCGCTGTGGTGGCATAAAATAAAAATGACAAAAATATAGCATTCATATTTAAATTTCTGCATCATAAATAGAAAATTCAAAAATAAGAGAAAAGTGAAATCCTGTTTAAATTAGACAACATTAAAGCTAGCTCATAAAGGTGATCAATTACTCTTTGGCTGACCGCTAACCCATTAACAAATTCGAGCCTCGAGTTTTGGTTTCTCTTTGTGAAGAGTATTTATGTAGGAATAACATCATAGCAAGGAGAAAGTCTATCAGTGGCACCCACCAGGTCCGCTACTTGTTAGCTCACTCTAAAGGACATCTACACCAAGTATTGCAACCATCCAGCTTGGGGGAGGAGCATCCCCTAGTTATCAGGTGACTACACCTAGGCGATTATTAAATTTACTTGTTATATATATTCATAAAATATCAAAAACATGTGGGCACATGAAGGTCCACGTCTATCGAGTCTTTTATGAGTCTTTAGTTAAATAAAATCTAAAAACCAATAAAAAAAAGTCTTAGTCAAGTATTAATTATATTAGAGTGTGTTTAGAGTCGGTCTAGGCTAGAGTTAATTAAAAACCGATGAACATTAAAATTTTGTCTCGGAGATGATGAATAGTTGCTTTACTGTAATTTCTTTCAAGTGCCTAGTTTTCAACCTTAAGTTACGCCAAGTTTTGGACATAATCGCTTTGATATAAGAATTTACTCCGAGCCCAAAACTTGTGGAGGCATATGCTTAAGCTAAGTCTAGGTGATTGATTGATATGATTCATGAAGGTTAAGATGTTATTTGTCTTATTCCTAGCGATACTAAGTTTTGGAGATTTATTTTGAAAATATAAAATCTTACATGATGAGCTCTTGTATGACAAAGTATGAATTCCTACCAAAGCCATATATGATATACATTTAGATTAAGAAAACTTTTGCTCATTCATGCTGCTTGCTTTGCATTGAGTTCAGTCAACCTTTATCGTATACCTTATGAGAGTCTTGTCATGCTTTTAAAATCAAGATCACATGCACACTCCACTCACATATACATTACTCCTACTCTAGGAGTAAGTGCAACCATTTTCCACTTCCATCTAGATCCACCTAAAAATTATTTTTTCCTACTTTGGGAGTCAAATACCCAAAGATATATATAAACCCATAGGACAGCCTTTATTTAATTGCTCTTAGTACTTATTGCTATCTCTCCAATTATCATATTGTATTCAAAGGATGCATGTGGCTATGCAAAAAAAGGAAAGTTATTGAAAAAAAAGAGGGAGTAAAAGAAGGACAAATGTCCTAGCAATTAAAATAATGGGTACTTAGATGTCCGCCTCAAAAAAAAAAAAAAAAGAGAAGAGAGAAAAAGAGAAGAGAGAAAAGAAAATGAATAAAGATAGCCCATATTTTTTCCGCGAAAAGTTCTAAGATTAAAAGAGAGATCTGTCCTCAAGGAGCAAAAGTAGAATTAGAATTAGCCACTAAATACCTTATATACACCTATCCACCATATTCCATACACATGCACATCTTGATTTGATTGTATGCCTTGACTCTCTGTGGATCCATTGTTTGGCTTTACAATATATGAATTGCAAGCATGCCTATCCTTGTTATTGCCGCTCCTATAAGCTCCACTATAATCATTAGTTATAGGAGGGCATGATAACATGCCTCAGTAAGATCCATAAATACCACATATAAAGAGACTTGAGGGTGTCATACAATTAGCTCGAGTTTTATTAAAAAACTTATAGAAACTCTAGAATATTGGTACTGTGAAGAATTTGAGACATAGTGTTTGACCTGATTTTCTGTCTTTTGATTGCTTAAGACTTATGCAAAAAGCTGTAAAGCCCTATAGTTAAAGATAAAATGGGTAAGTTTGAAGATTAGAACAGTTACTGTCTAATTCGGAGGAGAATCTATGTTTGAAAGCTTATGTACCTTTGAGGAATGAAAGCATTGTAGCAACTCCTGATCTAAATATATCAGTACTTAGGCTTAGTTTATTTGCCAAGGGACTGGCAAAAGGTAAGCTTGGGGGAATTGTTGACGGTGGTTAACGTCAACTTTTATTAGAACTTTAGACATGAAAAGGATACATGATTACACACTAGTCCAGGGTTTTAACTGACAATTTTTACGAGTTTTACATATTTTGTATTTTCCAGGGACTTTTTCAGAAAAGCTTAAAAGAGGGATTCAAGTGCATATTGACCACAAAACTTATCCGCCATGGAAATATCACAAACGGAACGTGGGAAGACTCTAGAAGACACCTGAAGCAACCAGGGCCTGAGGGGCCGCTAGGTGGGGCCGGCCGGCCCCACCATGGCGCCGCCCGCCCCCCCTGCTAGGGTTTGGCCTCCCCTTCTGGAAGCTTCCTCCACCACCTACGAGGAGTCATCTTGGCCCTTGATTACGTCGGTTTGATCCTGTGGCACACGTCGATCCCACCGGGCTATAAATAAAGGGGTAGACCCCCCTCCCTGGAGGCATCAAGTCATTTAGAGATCAATCCATCAAGAGCCTTCTTTAGTTCATCGAGCCTCTCTAGTTCATAGCTTTAGCCTAGTTAGATTAGAAGTAGAAGAGTTCTAGTTCTTCACGGGATCCGAGCCCCCCCGGGCGCCTGTCCGAGAGCGCGGAGTTTGGTATAGTTCTAGTACTTTGCTCTTATTGTATTCAATATTATGATTCGGGCAACATTGTTCTTAATCTCTTATATATTCTTAATTGCAATAGTCATTGTCTACTTTGATTGTATATCTAGGATAGTTGGTTTGATCTTATTGAATTCATGTAATTGCTCGTAGATAGCGTTTACCTAAGCGGCCACTTTGGGTAGATGGTAGACAATATGTAGACGTGGTGTCTAGATATATTGTTTATCTCTGCGAGTGCACCCCCGACATGCCGGGATGTGTGGTAGTCCGCGCAGCGACAGTACCGCGTTGGTTCCCTCGTAGTCCGCCCCCTCCGCGTGGGACTAGCATGGGCACGCGGTCCGAAGGAAGGAGGTGACCCTTGTGTCTTAATACCCTCATTAGTTGATGCCTCTTTACATGTGATTATGATGTAGGATTAACTTAACAATGATTGCTAGATGTAATTGCACTAATTAGGGTTATTCATTGACGTAGTTATTGAATTACCTTAGTATTTATTCCTGAGTTTATCCATCGGCTAGCTATTACTATGACTAGAAGAGATCTGATGTTTATCTATTTATGATGACTGATCATTATTATCTATTATATATCTTTTATCACGTGACTTATCCCCCGTTATGAGTAGGATTCTAGTTATGGTTTATCTTTCACATTAATAGTGTAAGTTATAGTTATAAGTCCTACATATAGACCTTCCCAGTGGTATAAATATAAATCGACAACATGGTAGAACTTCCTAGGTAAAATGCTACAACGGTATAATTATCTGTCCGCTTGCAGAACCTATTTAGTTCACATTCATATTATATTTATATCTTTTATTTCTGCCTAGTCATATTGAATACATGTAAATCTATAGTTATTCCTTAGCATTATAATTGAGGATGACAACTTAATTCATGCTTAGGAATGTTAGTAATAAATGAGTGGCTAGTTGCTAATGACAAGTTAATTATATACCAAGCATTTTTGGCGTTGTTGCTAGGGGTAGGATTTATCTCTGCTTTTTAGTAATGACGGTAGTAAATGTCAACATATCCCTCACTTGCTGAAATTTCCTTCTTCGAAAGAGTTTCTCTAGATTTTTAACATAGTTATCTAGCAGATCAAAACCACTCATTCATTACCCTGCATAAGATATCACAAATATAGAACGCACAAGGGTAAGCCTGCTTTGAGTAGAGATCTATGGTTTCCTCTATCTTATTAGTTTGTTAGGTCTATCGCTATCCCTTTAATCGCCAATTGCCTTCCCCGACAACGGCGCCAAAAATACTTGTTGACACCTCTTAATGTTATCTCTAGCAACAACGCTAAAAATGCTTGTGAGCGTAGCATCGCTACTAGAATGCCAAGTTGTCATCCCCAAAGATAACACCAAGAGGTGTGGTATTAAATCATACCACCATTTAGAATATAGAAATAGTATTATCATTTAGCCACAGATCAAATACCATTGTAGCATTTTATCCGGAGTATTACGGGTTGTCATTTATATTTTCCCAAAGGAAGGTCTATATGGCTCTCGTATAAAGGCAGCGTGTTAACCTAGAGTGTAATGGATAGGCATAATCATATCCTCACTACTCAATGTAGGGGTAAGTCACAAGATAAATGATAAGATAAGTATATAATCATCAGCATAAACAGATAGAGACTCCTAGCTATATCATTAGGGTTACTAGTAGAACATTAAGAGATATTCCTGTGTTATTCCTAGCTACATGTCAATACATATTATGGTTAGTGCAGTACACTTAGTAGTCATAGCTAAGATTAGCATTATATCTATTTATAGTGGACATACTAGGAAAGTTTGAGAATATAGCATGCCCTTCATTCGTACAAAAGCCCTACTGTGCCTATAAACGGGGTTTTGACCACATAGGACTCAACAGGATTGTCACACCTATGATCTACCAAGCCCGGCCTATAGGGTGCATTCGCAGATAAACAACGTATAAGCACCATACTTACACAATATTTACCACTCACCCAACAATCAATTAGATGAGCGCTATACGAACCTATGGATAAGTATAATATATCAATCTAGCTATACTAAGTATATAACCATAGTAGACAAAGAACAATATAACTATGAATATAAGTAGATAAGTATTCATTAATTCAATTATAGCAATCATATAACTATACAATAAAAAAGAGAACAAAAAGCGAGAGGAGGTAAGAACTATACCAAATCCAAGCTCTTGATGGCTCCGGAATCCAAGCCTTCGCTTGCCTCCCTCTAGTTCTAACTAGCTATCTAGGCCCTAGCTAAGGAGCTCTGATTAGGGTTTCTGGCTGATGATTGGACTTCAAATGAGGAATGAATGAATGTGCCTCCCCTAGGGGGTTCTGCCCTTCTTTTATAGCCCTGGGCGATGATCGTGAACCATCGGATGAAACCGACCTTGACATGCGGCTGAGATTGACCCTCAAAGGCGGTGGAGCGAACCGGGCGAACCGGGCCATGACCGGAGCCTACACCAGACCGGCTCGGCGTGGTGCCTTCTCATCTCTTCTAGAATGTTCCTGTGTTGCCGTGGTGTCCGTTTTCCCGTTCTACATTCCGATAAGCTCTCGTGGTTGCGTCTTTTCTAGTTTACGCCTGCAGAAACAGTGAAACACCAAAACTCATGGAATTCTGTCAGTGTAAACCCTATATCTACTTTGTTGATCACAATTACATCCTTTTCATGGCTAGTTGACAGTTGGTTTCGTACAATAACGACTGTCAACAGCCACTCACCATAATATGGTTTAAATCTGCCTTTTAGACTTAAATGACCAAGCATGTACATTCATATTTCCATTCCACTCAAAGGAATGTGGATGAGTCATCAAGGGAGATTTAGTCTATGTTATGAGGTTTCTCTATTTTGATAGCCCACTTGCCATCCACACATGAAGGGTTACTAAATAAGAAACTAGTGCTTGTGTTACTAATGCCCTCTTGGGTTGAGTTTGTTTATAGAAAATCGCTTAAAAGAGGGTATGTGTGTCTACCGATGAATCACAAGCCTAAACGTTACTTGCATGAATTAAATCGACTATTTTCAAGCATGGATTTGGATGTTCAACAAATGATGGATTGACCTAAAACTTTAAGAGCATGCTGCATACATGTAGTACTTATTGTTGTGCATTTGACAAGAAGATTGGGTTACAAGAATTTCAGTTTTAAGATAAACTCCATCAGTTTCAGCATTGCAGTTTCAGATCTTAGCAGTTTTGGTAGATAATTGATTTGACTGATCAAATAGAGTTGTATGTATCCGCCTAATTTATAAAAGCATAAGTGCAAAAACCACTCGCCACGCAAGTAATAAGCACACTTAAGCCCTTATAAACCCGGTAGTCTAAAAATCTCGAATGATTTCAAACCAAACATCATTAACCAAGATCGTACAAGTTTAGCGTCACCATTCACACATTACAACAGTTCACAAATAGTTCGATAATATCAGAGTGCGGAAATTAAAGTTATTACAAACCAAGTCTCAATTTAAGTAACGAAAATAAAGTAGTTTTAAAAGCTCAACCCAACACACACTTTAAGGTTTAGTACAGTGCCAGCTGACAGTCAATCCACCAAAAGCAGTTGGGGAGAATACTAAGAATGACCATACCCTTTGGTCCTTTAATCCACTGGATAAAGACAGGTCTCACAGTACCCATGGAAGGTATGTCCGTCTGCACAAATAATAAGCGGGAAAAACCCTGAGTACAAGAAGGTACTCAGCTAGACTTACCCGTCTGACTTAAAATAAAGGACTCCAAGGAGTATAACAGGCTTTATCAGGGGATAGCTTGACTCATTTGCAGAAAAGCGATGGTAACCATTTTATAGTGATAGCTCAACTTATTCATTCCTATTTATGCTAGGTGGGCACCTATACTAAGCATTGTTGTACTATATTAATCATGATTAAGCAATCAAGTAGTAACCATAATCATAAATGACTTAACTCATCATCATCTTTAACCACATTCCATAATCATTACTATGATGGCGTAGCTCAAGTCAAGTGTTCACCGCCCAGGATCAATGGCGATTCGAATCGATTACTACTGAGCTCAGGGGGTATTCCTCACACAAACCACGCTCACGAGCCAAGTGAGCTACAGGTCACCGTGGCACATATCCCAGAATAAAACGCGGTTTCGAGCGGAACCACCGTATCGGGGGGCCGCCCGACCGCTTTGGCCAGCCTTGCTTGGGACCTCGGACTTACTCTTCACGCCCCCCGTGGACCCCATCCATCTCCGAAGACGGTGCGAACGGGTCGAGAGCCGACTTGGATAGTGTTAGGCTTCACGGTCGAGAAAAGACTTATCCGGCCCGCCTAAGTGTGAGGCATGCGTTCAACATGACTCGAGGGACACACAACGGCACGGTCCTTAATCGATGGGGCACGGCATCACTATGGTCCAATAACCCCATAAGACTGGTCCGGTCTCCAATTATCACAACCATAACCAATTACCGGATGATATCAACATAAAGCTTTCCATCAATCATAAGTAACCACCTATGCTCGCGGATGACGGGTGAAATCACCCGACTTTTACCGTCTAAGCAAGCTAAGCAAATAAACTCACCCCGACTAGTAGGGTAATTCAAGGCGAGGATAATCAAGGGTAAACAAGGATATAATGCATCAACGGTTGCACACAACTCCTATACTTAATGCATCAATCATAAAGCATAATTAGACTGTTAGAAAGTATAGGTAAGGAAATGCTCCGGGGCTTGCCTTCCTCAAAGGTGCTGGTGAGGTGATTCGGGCAATTCCTCTTCTTCCTCTCCTACGGGGACCTCCTGCTGCTGATCCTCCTGCAGGCTCTCCTCGAACTCCAAACCTTGGGGCTTCTCCTGCGATCCTGTATGATGCAATGCACGGTATAAACATAAAGAATGCATAGGGGCTTATGCTCATGAATGAGGATAATTAGCATTTTATTTGAGAGTAGATGCATATCTCCTCTCTATTAATAACCTATTTTATTTTACTGAGTATAAACCGTATCTCTTCTCTAACTACTTAGAGAAGTGCATAAAGAAAGGTGGGTGTGTATATGCACACACACACACACAACACATATATAAAAGAGAAGTAACACTACTCATAATCCCACATCACATTTCAATTATGGTACTGCACAATATGACCAGCAAGAATATCATAATTAAAAGTGCTCAAAAGCAATTATCAAACTTTATTGAAACAATTAATTTAAAACCTTATCATTTCATGCGAATTTAAAGGCTTGAACTGTGACCTTTGTCTAAACAGTCCAGAAAAATCTACAAAAATTACAGTAGCTACATCATGCTAAAACAGAGCCATGATAAAATTTTCATCACATTTCATAGCATATCATGGCCTACACAAAAATATCAAGTAACAGGACAGAAATGCACATTTAATTACTTTGTACAGTGAAAAGTATCAAACAATAGATTTAACATTTTTCTTGGATACTTCATAGTACAAGAATAGTCACCAAAAATTATCCAGCCATAACTCCTCATACATTAATTACTAAATAAACAAACCACCAGCCTTAAATGCAATTAAATCATATCTCAAAAATATTCCACAGGAACTGCATGGCATATATTTTTCCCAGAAAGTAAATCACACAACAAACCTAACAAAACAAGAACCATAATTTTCTGAGCAATATACAATTTATTATGCATTTAACCAGATTTTAGCATTTATAGCATTTAAATAAATCTACACAGGAAAACATTACCAAAAATGCATTTCATAATTTTCTCTGGTAGATCTACTCATAAGCAACCTAGCAAAATAAATCTCACCAAATTTGGATCACATATGTGCCAGTTATGAATTAAAAAGAATTTAAATCAAATCTGGAAATTCATTTTAATTTTTAAACCGAAACCCTAATGGTGCATAGACCCGGTCCAGTGGACCGTGAGTCACCGGCGGCCGGGACCCGTTGGTCCACGGGCCCACCGCCGTACGAGGCGGGGAGGTGCGCCGCCGGCGTTTCGCCGACGGTGAGACCTCCCAAACGGCGGGCACCGACGTGTTCCTCACGCCGAGGCGCACACGGTGACGTGCTCGGCGGGGCGACGGCGACGAGTGGCGGCGCGAAGCGGCCCTGCATGTCACCACCGGTGACTACTCCGGCGATGGCAAGGCACTGCGAGGAGCGCACGAGCTAAAGCAAGCAACGGCGGAGCTATCTACACGGAAACGCGGCTCGGTTTGCCACTCAACGGCGGTCGGTCGCGTGCATGGCAGCACGGCGGCGCGCACCGCACGGATCCGGCGGTGGTCCGGCGAGGGAAAGCCCTAATGGGGCCAACCGGTGGCACCAACAGCAAGCGCACTACCTATTGCCCAGGAAACGCTCGACGGCGTGGAGGGGGAAAGAGAAGAGCGCGGCGGTTCGCGCGAGCCGCAACCGCGGCGGAGGTTCGCCGCGCCGGAGAAGAAGAAGATGGCCCGATTGGCCCTTACCTTTGCGTTTCATCGGCAACTAGCGATGCTAGAGGGTGGAGCAAGGCGAGGCGGGCCGATTGAGGCTACTGGTGCAAGTGGCAGTGGCTCAGCGGCGGCAATGGTGCCGCGGCGGCTCTGCTGCTGCTGCCGTGCGCTGAGAGAGAGAGAGAGAGAGAGAGAGAGAGAGAGAGGGAGTGCGTGCGAGTGGGAGAGTAAGGCAGAGCGTGGTGAGCACGTGGCCGCGCCGTTCTCAGGCCGGTCGGCCACGGGCAAGACGCTGTGGACGCGGGTCGCGGGCCAAGTTGGGCCGCTTGCGGCCGCTCGGTTGCGCTGGCAAATTTCTCTTTTTTAATTTAATTTGCAATTGCAACAAAAGCACAAACTTTGACAAATTTGCAAGCCTTTTCATGAAATGGTCCAAAAACAAAAGTTGTAGAACTTTTTAAACTGAACAACTTTTATTTTGGGGTCAGGTCAAAATTCCAAATAAAATTTGAATCATAAATTCATTTTCGATTAAAGGCATAAAAGGGAATTTTCCAAACCATTTTCTTTTTGCTTCAAATTGCACCAAATCTTTTGCAATAAAATTTGTTAAAATATTTCAAAACACTGGGCACACAGATCCAAACTTGATCAAGTAATTGACAAGATAATTAATTAACTAATTAATCAAACAAGCAAGCAAGTAATTAATTTAAATGCAAACACATGAAATGATGAGATGAAACCTAGGGTTTCATGCTTGATGGTGCTTATGTTATGCTTCATGATGATTAGTGTGAATTAATTAAGTGCCTAATGTATGCTTAACACTTGAGGTGTTATAGCCCTCCCCTTTTAAAGAAATCTCGTCCCGAGATTTGGGTTACTAACGATTTTATGGAATTCGGGGTAGGCTTTCTTCAGATAATCCTTAGTTTCCCATGATGCATCTCGATCATCATGGTAGCTCCACACGACCTTGTAAGTCCCGCACTAAACGATTCTCGAGTGACTCTTTCCTTGCTTGCTGTCCACAATTCTCATTGTGCTCTTCCTTGTAGATTAAATCTGATTCTAACTCTAGCTCTTGTTCTTCAACATGTTCTTCGGGCACACGCAAATATTTCTTCAATTGAGAGACGTGAAAGACTGAAAAGATAGTACTCATTGACTCGTGTAATCGCAACTTGTATGCGACTTCACCCATCTTCTCTAGGATTTGATAAGGTCCTACATATCTTGGTGCAAGCTTCCTTCTCATTCCAAACCTTTGTGTACCTTTCATCAAAAAACTCTCAGATAGACATAGTCACCTACTTCAAAAGAAAGCGGTCTTCTTCTTTTATCAGCGTAACTCTTTTATCGGGACTGTGCAGCTCTCATGTGTTCTTGAATGATTCGGACTTTTTCTTTGGCGTCAGGGACAAAGTCAATACCGTAGTATCTCCTTTCTCCAGCTTCGACCCAATTCAACGGAGTTCTACACTTTCTTCCATACAAAGCTTCAAATGGTGCCGTCTTGATACTCTCTTGATAGCTGTTGTTGTAAGAAAATTCGGCCAAGGGTAGCCAAAGATTCCCACGATCCTTTAGTGGATAGAACACATGCTCTCAACATATCTTCGAGAATCTAATTAGTTCTTTCAGTCTGACCTGAAGTCTGAGGATGATAAGTGGTACTGTGCAACAACTGGGTTCCCATACCCTCATGCAGATGAGTCCAAAAGTGAGTAGTAAACTGCGGTCCCCCGTGGAACATAATAGTTTTGGGCACACCATGTAAATGAACAATCTCAAAGTGATGTAACGATCGGCATATTGGGGTGGCCTTGTAGGTAGTCCCGATGTAGGAAGTGAGTCGACTTGGTAAGTCGATCGACAATCACCCAAATTGAATCATTCCCCTTTGCGCGGTTGATAACCCCGTGATGAAGTCCATGCTAATATCATCCCATTTCCATGCAGCAATTAGCAGAGGTTTCGCAGTAATCCCGGCGGCTTCATGTGTATGGCCTTGACACGACAACAAGTATCGCATCGAGCCACGTAAGTCGCTATCTCTTTCTTCATCTTGGTCCACCAAGATCAAGGTCTTAGGTCGTGATACATCTTGTTGCTCCTGTGGTGAATGGATAGCTTCGAGAGGTGAGCTTCATCCATCATCTTGTTCTTGAGTTCACGGTCCTTCGGTGCGACAAGACGTTTGTCGAACCAAAGTACACCATTATCGTCGAGCATAAAATGCGAAATTGATTCCTTCTTCATTCTTTCTTTGAGGTAATAGATACTAGGATCAGTCTTTTGGCCTTCAATGATCTGTTGATCTAGGGAACACTGAACTTGGATATTGTGCATGACTGCAGGATGCAAATGATTAAACCCATCTTCAAACAACGGCTCTACAAAGATGGTGATGTGACTTGCGGCTCAAAGCATCGCAGAACTATATTTGCCTTGCCCGGGGTGATAGTGTACTTGCAAGTTGTAGTCCTTGATCAGCTCTAACCATCTTATTTGCCTCATGTTGAGTTCAGCCGAGTAAAGATATATTTGAGACTCTTGTGATCGGTGTAGATATTGCACACATTTCCGGCAGATAATGCCTCTAAATCTTCAATGCATACACAACCGCGGCTAACTCCAAATCATGCGTTGGGTAGTTGCCTTCAGGTTTCCTCAGCTGACGTGAAGCATAAGCAATGACTCGGTCATCTTGCATTAACACACAACCTAAACCAATCTTCGATGCATCGCAATACGCATCAAAAGGTTTCTCGATATCTGGCTGTGCCAGAACAAGGGCAGTGGTTAGCAACTCTCGTAAGGTGCGGAAAGCTACCTCACACTCCTCTGTCCAGACAAACTTGTGATCCTTCTATAGTAAACTGGTCATCGGCTTAGCAATCTTAGAGAAATCTAGAATGAAACGGCGATAATACCCTGCCATTCCAAGAAAACTCTGAATCTCGTGAACTGATATCGGTGACTTCTAGTCCATAACTTCCTGAACCTTGCTTGGATTAACTGAGATACCATTTCTAGAGAGGATATGACCAAGGAAAGTAACTTTTTTTAGCCAAAACTCGCACTTGCTAAACTTGGCATACAAATTTTATGCTCTCTAAGTCTGGTTAGCACAACCCTCAAATGCTGAGCATGCTCTTTTTCATTTGCAGAGTAAACCAGGATGTCGTCCAAGAATACAATCATGAACTTATCCAATTCTGGCATAAAGACTGAATTCATTACATACATGAAGTATGCAGGAGCATTCATCAAGCCAAAAGACATAACGAGATACTCATACAACCCGTATCTAGTAACGAACGCAGTTTTATGCACATCTGACGGGTGAATCTTGATTTGATGGTACCCTGATCTCAAGTCAATCTTAGAGAACACCTTTGCCTTGGATAGCTGATCGAACAAAATATCAATTCTAGGAAAAGGATACTTGTTCTTAACTGTTACTGCATTGAGTGGCCGATAATCTACACACAACCTCAGAGATTGATCTTTCTTCTTCACAAAAGAGAAAGGGACAACCCCACTCGGAGGTATTTGGTCTAATGAAACCTAACTTGTTAAGCTCATACAACCGCTTCTTCAACTCTGCTAACTCATTTGGTGCCAAACGGTATGGTCTCTTTGATATCGGTGCGGTACCAGGTAAAAGGTCGATTGTAAACTCAATCTCCCTATCAGGCGGTAACCCAGGCAACTCTTCAGGAAAAAACATTAGAAAACTCATAAACCACTGGGATCTCAGAAAGGAAAGAAACTTGAATAGCATAGGTTAACTTGGACATGTCTGCTACCCGAGGCAATAGCACTTGGAAAGTGCCATCACCCCTAGGATCCTTCAGGGTAATTGTTCTATTTGCTGTATCAATCACTACTTGTTTATCCTTCATCCAATTCATTCCCAAGATAACATCCAATGTTAAATCAGGCATAACTACCAAATTAACTCTATAGCACTTGCTGCCCATCATAAGGGTTGCTCCCTCAAGCAACTGATTAGATATGACTTTCGCACCGGTGAAACTTATACGGTATCCAAACTCTAGTTGCTTAAGCTCTAACTCATGTGATCGTGCATATGCTTGACTCATGAAAGAATGCGATGATCCAGAATCAAACAAAACAAATGTAGGATGTTGGTTGATAAGAAACGTACCCGTTGTGACTGGTTCTCCTTCAGGAATCTCATCTACAATTGTATGATGCACTCGAGCTTGGTAGGTAGTCTGCTTCTTGGGATAGGGGCAGTACTTAGCAAAGTGCCCCATCTGGTTGTAGTTGAAGCATTGGCCCCTCACAGCTGGTGCTGTCGCCGTGGAGCCACCTGCCTTGGCACGATCCTGAGGTGCGGGAGGCCTGTACGCCCTCTGGTTCTTTGGAGGTGGTGGAGCAGTGGGATTCCTCCTTGAAGTTGGTGCTCGGAACCTAGAACCTTGTGCCGGAGGACGATACTGAGGACGATTTGCCATAGGAGCTCTGTACTGAGAAGACCCTGCTTCGAAGCCTCTCTTGCAATTCTTCGAGGCAGTGTGAAGGTTGTTGTTGTTCTCTTGCGTCAGACAATCACTGACAAGCTCATTGAAGGTGAGACCGTGGTTGATGCCCATTGTCTTTGCCATTTTAGTGTTGAGGCCTCTCTTGAAACTAGCAATTTTCTTCTCTTCAGTATCAACATAGCCAGGAGCATAGTGGGACAAGTTGTTGAACTCATGGAGATACTCAGTCATAGTTTTATTGCCCTGTGTAAGCTTCATGAATTTAGACACTTTCATAGCCATCAATCCAGGGGGAACATAGGTGCTGCGGAACACTCTAGTGAACTGGTCCTACGTGATAGGAGCGTTGGGTGGGAAGGTGGTGCGCTGATGAGACCACCAGATTCCAGCTGGCCCCTAAAGTTGATGAGCCCCATACTCAACCTTCAATGATTCAGTCATACGAAGAAGACATAACTTATCTTCCATGGTGTTGATCCATTCAAGGGCTTCGAGAGGTTCTTTCGCTTGCAAGAACTTTGGTGGGTCAGTGTCGAGGAAATCCTTAAAAGTGCTATACTGGTTGACATGTTGATCACGATGGCCTCCACGGCTAGTGTTGGCCGCGATATCGCGCAACGTAGCTTCCATGTTGCGTTGACTGCCAAGGAACTGCTGAAACAGTTGCTCCGCGGTTAACGGTGGGTGTGGTGGTGGTGGTAGATCAATCCGGGATTTCCACCGTTGCTTCCGTTCCTCCGTTGCCACCATCTCCACCGTTTCCTCCACACCGGCAAAGTGCCCTCATCGATCACATTGCTAGCGGTGCGGCGGCGTGTTCCCACCATCCGCATATTTTGGCAACAAGCAATTATTAGTTGATGTTACAACCTTGTAAGTGAATGTAATAGTCATGCCAATGAATTATTGGAAGAAATAAATTCATTCAACAACACAAAGACACAAAGATTCATTTCCACAATTCATAACATCACTAATCATATTACTCAAGAGCATTATCCGTGGCATACAACATCCAAAATTGCCAAAGATACATACACTGGACTTTAGGCATTCGGGTAGCACCACATACATGAAGATCCAACATATGAGTCACACATCTCATAAAGGTTACATGATGACAACAAAAGAAGCAAAAACGCATCTAAGACTAGCGATGAAGCTACTAGCCTACTCATGCTCGCTCTCAACATCAGACACGGCGTCGAGGACAACGTCTCCAAAGAGCAGGTGCGGGTGCAGGGGCAGGTGGTAAGATAGCGTCCTCCTCTCCTCCATCAGCTATGACGTCTCCGGGCTTCATCTCTCGCAGCTCCACGGTGGTGGTAGGGGTGAAGCCTGGTTGTACCGGTGGTGGTACTCCTCGTGCATCTGCTCGATGTAGTAATCTCTGTCAAAGAGTAAATGCCCCAGCTGATGGGCCTCGTTCCGGGCTTCATTCCGCTCCACCACCAAACGTGCCATCATGCGGTCGCCGTTTCTCTCACCCTTCTCCAAGCGTGCAACCCGCGCGCGCAAACGGGTGATCTCTCTGTCTGTGTCTCTCTCTGGCTAAAGCGTCATCCCTGTTAGCCGTGACGAAGTCCAACTGTAACCTCAAATCTCGGACATGATCCGAGTGCCTTTTCTTCATCTTCAACTTCCTCTTCTGCATCTCTTTGTTCCAGTCACCCACCTTGTACATAGCTGACTGAGTGGCATCATAAGTCTGCATCATAGCGTACATCGCGCTCATAGCGGCGTTGTCGCTATCCTCAATCTCATCTATCCCAGTCTGGCGAGACATGTTGGGTGATCAAGCCCCAAGTCAGTATCCAAGGGATCTCCCCCGGGGGAAGACTCTGCTAAAGCCTCGCTAGGCTCGGTGGAAAACGGTCCATGATAGTGCGCAAGACAAAGAATGTGGCTCGCTAGCACCCTCCCCGAGCAAAGGTGACTCCATAGGCTCTGAGACGCCAACCTTCCCACCCAGAATCCTCAGTCAGTGGGGGAACTGTCACCTCCACGTGTACCATATCATCTCCACTGTTGGGCTCCTTAGTCGCCCAGGAGTAGACGGGCCTCTGCTCCTCGGTATAGCCAACGTGGCTAAGCACCCTCCCAGAGGAGTGTGGGCATACCAAATTCCCCTAAAAAGTGATCCTCTCTAATAATCGTGCGAGGAGCTAGTCGTCGGGCGAGGTGCTCGCCTCCAAAGGTGGACTTGCGTGCGGTTTTTTTCGTGCGGGCCATCTGTTGGAAATTTACCCCGAGTGAGACAAGTGATTAATTATCAAATTTTTATTTAATAGGAATAATTAATTTATAAGGGAAGAATAAATGCAATGACATAGGATGAACAAACATGATGTATATACGTATCTTACGTTCTCACAAACTTAGCAAAAATAAATTCTAGCGGTATAAACAAGTGGCATACAACGTTCTCTCATAGCGCATAACTAAACGTTCTACACGAATCATTTGTTATGTACTGCAGAAAATTCACTTCAGCCCATCCCAACAGTATGAATATAATGCATTGCAAAAATGTAAAGATTAAATACTCACACATACGTGCATTCCCAAATACACGCACATGTAGTATAACTACCGGTCCTCGTCCTCATGACGGTATCGTCTCAACATGACGGCACAACCCACAATTAAACACCTTGGTAAATACATGGTTTTGATATGCACTTTAAGCATCTTTCGGCATCACACTAGCACTTCCCTAGATCACCAGTTGGACAATCATGCTCTCACAACTCACACTTACCGAGACGTAGAGGTTTTTGAACCATACATTACCATTCAAGCGAATGGCACCCATACAATTACATTGCTGCATAGGCAACAGTGAAAAGAAAATATGATACAAGCCCCCAAGTCAGTACTTAAATAGCCACCTAGTGTCCTTAATTGGGCATAAAGGATATGACTACTGGCACACTCTTAATTTGCAAATAAGATTTTCTCAAACGACTTACAGATCTATAAGTTAAAAATTCAGTTTTGAAACCAAATTCTTTTGTTTTAAATACACATGTGAACAGTAATTGCTAAACCTTGCTCTGATGCCAGTTGTAACAGAACCGCCCAATTTATAAAAGCATAAGTGCAAAAACCACTCGCCACGCAAGTAATAAGCACACTTAAGCCCTTATAAACCTGGTAGTCCCGAAATCTCGAAGGATTTCAAACCAAACATCATCAACCAAGATCGCACAAATTTAGCGTCACCATTCACACATTGCAACAGTTCATAAATAGTTCGATAACATCGAGTGCGAGAAATTAAAGTTATTACAAACCAAGTCTCAATTTAAGTAACGAAAACAAAGTAGTTTTAAAAGCTCAACCCAACACACACTTTAAGGTTTAGTACAGTGCCGGTGACAATCAATCCACCAAAAAAGGTTGGGAAGAATACTAACAATGACCATGCCCTTTGGTCCTTTAATCCACTCGATAAAGACAGGTCTCGCAGTAGCCGTGTGGAAGGTATGTAAAGATGCGCACAAACAACAAGCGGGGAAAACCCCGAGTGCGAGAAGGTACTCAGCTAGACTTACCCGTCCGACTTAAAATAAAAGACTCCAAGGAGTATAACAAAGGGCTTTAGGGGATAGCTTGACTCATTTGTAGAAAAGCGATGGTAACCATTTTATAGTGACTCAAGCTTATTCATTTCTATTTATGCTAGATGAGCACCTATACTAAGCATTATTATACTATATTAATCATGATTAAGCAATCAGTAGTAACCATAATCATAACAACTTAACTCATCATCATCTTTAACCACATTTCATAATCATTACTACGATGGCGTAGCTCAAGTCAAGTGTTCACCGTCCCAGAACGATGGCGATTCGTGATCGATTACTACCGAAGTTCGGGGGTATTCCTCACACAAACCACGCCACGAGCCAAGTGAGCTACAGTCACCGTGGCACATATCCGAGAATAAAATGTGGTTTCGAGCAGAACCACCGTACCCGAGGGGGCCGCCCGACGCCTTAGCCCGACCTTGCCGACCTCGGACTTACTCTTGGCGCCCCATGGTCCCCATCCATCTCCAAGCGGTGCGAACGGGTCGAGAGCTGACCTAGATAGTGTTAGGCTTCGCGGTCGGAAAGACTTATCCGCCGGCTATGTCCGAGGCATGCGTTCAACATGACTCGAGGGACGAACAACGGCACGGTCCTTAATCGACACGCATGTAATCACTATGGTCCAACAACCCCATAAGACTCCGTCCGGTCTCCAATTATCATAACCATAACCAATAACCAAATGATATCAACATAAAGCTTTCCATCAATCATAAGTAACCACCTATGCTCGTGGATGACGTAAAATCACCCGACTTTTTTACCGTCTAAGCAAGCTAAGCAAATAAACTCACCCTAGACTAGCAGGGTAAATCAAGGCAGGATAATCAAGGGTAAACAAGGATATAATGCATCAACGGTTGCACACAACTCCTATACTTAATGCATCAATTATAAAGCATAATTAGACTGTTAGAAAGCATAGGTAAAGAAATGCCTGGGGCTTGCCTTGATCAAAGGTCTTTGGCAAGGTGATTCGGGTACTCGAGACAATTCCTCTTTCTTCGCTCCTCCCACGGGGACCTCCGCCGGCTGGTCCTCCCCGCAGGCTCTCCTTGAACTCCAAACCTTGGGGCTCCTCCTGCGAACCTGTATGATGCAATGCACGGTATAAACATAAAGAATGTATAGGTGCGATGCTCATGAATGAGGATGATTAGCATTTTATTTGATAGAGTAGGTGCATATCTCCTCTCTACTAACAACCTATTTTATTTTCTTGAGTATGTGCATATCTCTCCTCTAACTACTTAGAGAAGTGCATAAAAAAGGTGGGTGCATGTATGCACACACACACACAACACATACATAAAAGAGAAGTAACACTACTCATAATCCCACATCATATTTCAATTATGGTACTGCACAATATGACCAGCAAGCATATCATAATTAAAAGTGCTCAAAAGCAATTATCAAACTTTATTGAAACAATTAATTTAAAACCTTATCATTTCATGCGAATTTAAAGGCTTGAACTGTGACCTCTGTCTAAACAGTCCAGAAAAATCTATAAAAATTACAGTAGCTACATCAAGCTAAAATAGAGCCATGATAAAATTTTCATCACATTTCATAGCATATCATGGCCTACACAAAAATATCAAGTAACAGGACAGAAATGTACATTTAATTACTTTATACAGTGAAATGTATCAAACAATAGATTTAACATTTTTCTTAGATACTTCATAGTACAAGAACAGTCATCAAAAATTATCCGACCATAACTCCTCAAACATTAATTACTATAAAATAAACAAACCAGCAGCCTTAAATGCAATTAAATCATATCTCAAAAATATTCCACAGGAACTGCATGGCATATATTTTTTTCCAGAAAGTAAATCACACAAAAACCTAACAAAACAAGAACCATAATTTTCTGAGAAATATACAATTTATTATGCATTTAACAGATTTCAGCATTTATAGCATTTAAATAAATCTACACAGGAAAACATTACCAAAAATGCATTTCATAATTTCTCTGGTAGATCTACTCATAAGCAACCTAGCAAAATAAATCTCACCAAATTTGGATCACATATTTGCCGGTTAAGAATTAAAAAGCATTTAAATCAAATCGGAAATTCATTTTAATTTTTAAACAAAACCCTAATGGTGCATAGACCTGGTCCAGTGGACCGTGAGTCATCGGGCGGCCGGGACCCGCTGGTCCACGGGCCCACTGGTCGAGCCGAGGCGAGGGAGGTGCGCCGGCCGGCGTTTCTCGCCGACGGCGAGACCTCCGGCGAACGGCGGGCACCGACGTGTTCCTCACGCCGAGGCGCACACGGTGACGTGCTCGGGCGGGTCTGACGGCGACTCAGAACGGCGACGGCGACGAGTGGCGGCGCGAAGCGGCCCTACATGTCGCCGTGTCTTGGCTTGCCACTCCGGCGATGGCAAGGCATCGCGAGCAAATAAGACGAAGCTAAAGCAAGCAACGGGCGGAGCTATCTACACGGAAACGCGGCTCGGTTTGCCACTCAACGGCGGTCGGTCGTGGTGCATGGCGGCACGGGCGGCGCCGCACCGCACGGATCCGGTGGTGGTCCGCGAGGGAAGCCCTAATGGGGCCAACCGATGGCACCAACAAAGAAGCGCACTACCTATTGCCCAGAAACGCCGACGGCGTGGAGGGCGAAAAGAGAAGAGCGTGGCGGTTCAAGGCGAAGCCGCAACCACGACGGAGCCGCCACGCCGAGAAGAAGATGGCCCGATTGGCCCTTACCTTTTGCGTTGGTCGGCAACTAGCGATGCTAGAGGGTGAAGCAAGGCGAGGCGGGCCGATTAAGGCTACCGTGCAAATGGGTGGCTCGGCCGGCGGCAGACGCCGGCGGTGGCAATGGTGCCGCGGTGGCTCGCTGCCTGCTGTTTGTTGTTTGTGCGAGAGAGAGAGAGAGAGAGAGAGAGAGAGCGAGTGCGTGCGAGTGGGAGAGTGAGTGAGTGAGGCAGAGGCGCCGCCGCGGGGGGGGGTAGCCGGTCGGAACGGCCGTGGTGGTGGGGCCGCCGGCGCCGACCGCCACGCTGAGCCGCACGGCAGAGCACGGTGGAGCGTGGCGGGCGCGCCGGGTCAGCCACGGGCGCAAGACGCGGTGGACGCTGGCTGCGGGCCGAAGTTAGGCCGCTTTTTGGCTTGCTCGATTGCTGGCAAATTTCTCTTTTTTAATTTAATTTGCAAATGCAACAAAAGCACAAACTTTGACAAATTTGCATGCCTTTTCATGAAATGGTCCAAAAATAAAAGTTGTAGAACTTTTTTAAACTGAACAACTTTTATTTTGGGGTCAGGTCAAAATTCCAAATAAAATTTGAATCATAAATTCATTTTGGATTAAAGGCATAAAAGGGAATTTTCCAAACCATTTTCTTTTTGCTTCAAATTGCACCAAATCTTTTGCAATAAAATTTGTTAAAACATTTCAAAACACTGGGCACATAGATCCAAACGATCAAGCAATTGACAAGATAATTAATTAACTAATTAATCAAACAAGCAAGCAAGTAATTAATTTAAATGCAAACACATGAATGATGAGATGAAACCTAGGGTTTCATGTTTGATGGTGCTTATGCTATGCTTCATGATGATTAGTGTGAATTAATTAAGTGCCTAATGCATGCTTAACACTTGAGGTGTTACAGAGTCCAAATCATCTAAAATTTTTATAGCAGTTAAAGGACTCATAGATGCATATCTCTACCAAATTTCATGCATATTGGACTAAGGGTCCGAGAGATATGAATTTTTCTCTCGAGGAATACAGAATCTGAAAACTAGCTATTTAGAATTGGATTGCTTTATAACACCAAGATTGTGTTGGCTCTAAAGTTGGTCATGAACAATCAATAAAGATGAGAAACATCAGTTTCGTAATAGACTTATTCTCATACTTGATATAAAGATCAAAATCAGATTTCAATACAAAGGAGGGCATACAACAAGAGTTGAAATGAGTTGCAATCAAATATACAAGTTGCAGCAAGTAGTTGGAACCTATTGAAACCAACTGAAGAAATTGCTTGTAGATAAAAACCAGTTAAATTCATCGGCTACAAGGAAGAGATGTGTTACGATTTTTGGAACTAGCTGAAATCAATTACAAGCAACTCAAGCCACTGAAACTAATTAGGTTGCATGCGGGTTTAAAGGAGTTTGAAAGCAGTTGGTCTCTAGTGAAAACTTCCCTCTTGATTTCATCTTTGTTGATGTGCATAAGTGGACTTTGTGTGCTCTTATATGCACAAATTGAGGAGGAGCTTAGTTTATACTTTGTGGGACAAATGTTTTCTCTCAAATTCATTGTTACGTTGTCTCA
Source organism: Chrysopogon serrulatus (assembly GCA_015844335.1). Taxonomy (NCBI): domain Eukaryota; kingdom Viridiplantae; phylum Streptophyta; class Magnoliopsida; order Poales; family Poaceae; genus Chrysopogon; species Chrysopogon serrulatus. The sequence goes on from JADLZL010000904.1 coordinate 179,561, forward strand.
CACATTGGAGAGAAGGATGGATGGTTCCTTTGAATTCTTTTTGGTGCTTCACCATTGTTCTTAGAATTCTTGGTATTTATAAACCAAGTGCTCCCGATTTAATGTTGAATGCCCTAATCCTTGATTGGAACCGGATTGGAATGAGTTGGAGAAACTAATTGAAGTTTGGACTTTCATTGTTAAGTTCTCCACTCTAGAACTTGATCACCCGGGATCTTATCAACAAAGTGTGGTAACTCCTTGTTCATAATTTTTAAATTTCATGAATTTTACCTTTTGCTCTCTATGTGGGTTGCTTTAGGTAAAGGAGGAACTAGGAACCTAATATAGATCTTGGATGATTATGAGCTCCAATTCACAAGTCATTAAGTGGGAACTATGGCCATCCAAATCGTTGAAGTCTCACTTATGATGGGTGTTGACACCTCTTAATGTTATCTCTAGTAACGGTGCTAAAAATGCTTGTGGGCATAGCATCGCTACTAGAACGCCAAGTTGTCATCCCCAAAGCAATAACACCAAAAGGTGTGGTATTAAATCATGTCACCATTAAGAATATAGAAATAGTATTCGCAAGTTTAGATCAAATACCATTGTAGCATTTTACCCAGTATTACCGGGTTGTCATTTATATTTTACCACTGGGAAACAATGGCTAAAGACATTGATAATTCACCATCTTGTATCGCTAACTAGTATACCAACTAGACCTAAGCAGGGGTAAGTGGTAAATGATAAGAGTTATGCACAATATCACACATACAGAGAGGAGAATCCTATAATATATAGTCAGCTAACTTGAGAGGGCTAAGAGAGAGTTCAAGGTTCCTATGTACTTCTCTACTACTCGGGTTCTATTCTAGTTGACACTAGAATGTAACTAATGCACGGATAAGTATAACACACACAATAGCACTTCGGGGCAGCAGTATCTTTCCAACTCTCGAATAGATGAGAAAGAAGTAGTTGGGGAAGGCTGCCAAAAGCCCTACGAAACACCAATCCCGACGTGGTGGAATACGAAGGCCACACAGAGCTGTCACCCCTATGGGCTACCACAACTAACCGTAAGAATTGGGCGCAACCTCAGGTAACCTATAGCCTAGACACCATATCTACACTATCGATTACTACTCTAGCCACATATGATAACTAGAGCACCTAATACAGGAGATCCTATGCTAACACGCAATAACTACACTAACCATACAAATAAGGCATAGAAGTAAATAGAGAAGATAAATATATAAAGCATAAGTGTTGCAAAGATAAGATACAAAGATATACCAGACCTCCAAGGCTCTACGGCGAGATCCGGAACGAAGCCTCTCAACCCTAGCTCTTAAGTTACTAAACTATTACATTGAAGAGTCTAGCCCTAATCTCCCTGGTGTGTTGATCTCCATGAGAGTATAATCCTTTCAAGGGACGCCTCTCAAATGGATCCCAACAAATAATAAATTAGGGTTTCAGGGGATGCCTCTCCCAGGGGGGTCCTGCCCTCCTTTTATAGCCCTAGGCGATGATCGTGAGCCATCGAATCAAACCGACATTGGCGGACGGCTGAGATTGAAACCCTAAGACGGTGGAGCAATGGGCGAAGTGGGCCCCGATTGGCCCCAGACCGGCCGGCTCGACTGGTGGCCTCCGGGCCCCGGCTCGGCGTGGTGTCTTCGGTCTCTTCTAGAATCTTTTTGCGTTCTTTGTGGCGTCCGATTTCCCCGTTCTATGTTCCGATAAGCTCTCGTGGTTGCGTCTTTTCCGTTTACACTGCAGAAACAGTGAAACACCAAAACTCATGGAATTTCTATCGGTGTAAACCCTATATCTACTTTGGTGATCACAATTGCATTCTTTTTCATGGCTAGTTGACGGTTGAATTCGTGCAATAACGACCGTCAACAACTCCCCAAGCTTAACCTTTGCTAGTCCCTTAGCAAAGAAAAACTCAAAAAAAGTTATTGTAAGATATTTTTGTGTTTAAGCATTGTAGCCATCTCGAGCAACTCTCTAGAAGTATACCGCAAATGCATTTAAATTCTCCTCCAAGTTATGCAATAATCGAGCTGACTTTCAAACTTACCCAATTTACCTTTGATTTGTGGGGCTTATTAGCTCTTCCTTGGGTCTTGAGTACTTGATGCAGAAAGATCCCATCTAAGCACTATGTCTCAAGCTCTTCGATCAACTATCATTCTAGAGTTTTTAGAGGTTTTCAAATAAAACTCAGAGCTTCCCATGTATGACACTCTCAGGTCTCTCAATATATGTGGTATTTGTGGATTCTCACCAAGGCAGTGATGATGGTTGTCTTTCTTTTCATCCTATAACTAAAGCTTATGTGGAGCTCATAGGTAAGAAGAAAACATGAAAGAGCAAACTTGTAATGCATGTGTTGTAAAGTCAAACAATGGATCCATAGAGAAACAAGTCATGTAGTCGAATCAAGATGTATACATGGATGGATATGATGGATATATGGTGGAACCTAATTCTACTTCAGCTCCTTGGATGTTTCTCTCTTCTTAAAAATTGGCCGGAGGTTATGAGCTATCTTTTTCTCTCTCTTTTTTTTCAGGGAGTCAGGCATCTACGTACCCATTGTTTTGCATTGGGACACTTGTCCATCTTTCTTTTTTCCCCCTTCTCTTTTTTTCAATTATCTTTTTGCATAGCTCATAGCACTCCTTTTGGCACTTAGGGATTTGGAGAGATAGCAATAGGAACATGGAGCATTTATTAGGTGGCTAACCTAATAAAAAATATTTTGGTGTTCTCTCCCGGTGTAGGAGAAAAACATTTTTTTGTAATGGATGTAGATGGAATGGCATGTTGTTGCGCCTACTCCAAAGTGTAGAGTAGTGCATAAGGAGGTGGATCTTGATTCAAGAGTATGACAAATCTCTCATCGTGGTCACAAAGGTTGACAAAACTTAATACAAGACAAGCAAAGATATATGTGGAAGTTTAACTAGCCTATCTTATCATGTTTGGCTCTGGTGGGAATGTAAGCTTTGTCATATTGGAACTCATCATGTTTTTGCATTTTTTAAAAAATAAATCTCCAGAACTCTAGTGTCACTTAGAACAAGATAAATTGCAGCTTAGACTTTCTCAATCTTATCAATCAGGTACCTAGACTTAGTTCAAGCATATGCAACCCACAAGTTTCAGGCTCAGAGCAAATTCTCATATCAACACAGTTGGAGCTAAAACTTGAGAAAACTTTTGTCTAAACTCTAGGCATTTCAGAGGTGTTGTAACAGAGCAGCTTATCATCAATTCAAATCATCTCAAGAGCTTCCTTTTTATTGACTCTAGATAGACCAACATTTTTATTTGTTTTTTATTTTTTAAAGACTCATACTATATAAGACTATAAAGACTCTAAGGACTCTAAAAAGCATGGATCTTCATGTACCCATATATTTTTGGTATTTTCAGGTTTTCTTATGATACTATGGTGAACCTTCATATGCTCACATATTTTTGGTATTTTTAATTTTTATGACCGACTCGATAATCAGTAGGTACACTTACCTGGGTACCTAGGGGATGCCTTCCCCCAAGCTGGTTGTTGTCGTGGTTGAGCATTGAAGCTGAGCAGTCCTCTTGATGGAGCTCATGCTTGCAAGAGCTGGTGTGGCCAGAAACCTTCATCTCATCCAACAAGAAGTTGCTTCCTTCATACAGTGGTTAGCTCATGGCAAGGGTTCAGACTTTAAAGTCTTCCGAACAAGACTTCTCCCTTCTTATTGATTCCTCTAGCATTGTCACGACATGGAGTTGCTTTGGTTGCGTGCAAGGGAGTGTTTCTTCTCCAAGCTAGCTCTTTTGGTGAAGACAAAGATTTCTATGATGATGTCCTTTATGATGTGTCACCTTCTTCTACCTAACCTGTCTTGGTTGAGTATTAATTTTGCTTTGATAGGTCTAGGACTTCCACTTGTACAAAGTAGAGAATTGACTCCCCCACACTTCGGTTAAAGTGTGTCCTGCTCATGAAGACAAGATAGAGATCAAGTGCATGGGCTCTACTGGTGGAAAAACACCCAGTAGAACCAAAACTTCTATTCCACATCTCTAGTCCTTAGTCCCGTTTGAACAACATGGAGTTGATGTTATGTGCTTTGTTCAACATTATCATGAGAGGTAGGATCAGAAGGTTGAGCAAGGATGTAACACTTAAGTTCATTAGGCCACAAGAGTTGAAATGCTTAACCATGGAAGGATTGTCGATCTATATATGATGTGTCAATTTTTATATGATCATGACTACCATCTTCCAAGCATAAGATGTGCAACTTTTTAACTCATTTGGTTAAGACTATGGATCAAGATAGTGATGCTATGAACAAGTTAAAGAACTAAACATGTTGAGTTAATCAGGATTGATCATTGATAATTGCTACTCAAACAATATAGGCTCTTTGTTCATGTTCATACCAAAACCAAGGAGAAGCATTTTAAGTAGTGACCATTTACCTTTGAATGTTACCTTCATCATTGGAGCACCATGACACCATGTGATGAAGAGTAGATGACTCTTGATAGTCCTTTTGTTTTGCTTGATGCTTTCCTTGTTTGGACAGCCTCACATCTCGGTTTGTAGTTCCTCTTGTTCCTAGATGGTGCTCTTTTTGTCGTGCCATCTTTTTGCTCTTTGCCATTTTGGATTTTTATGCCTACAAAAGATTAGTGGACAACACATACCCGAAGGAATATACCGATTTGAACGGGGGGATTGTTGTCTCTAATTTATGTGCATTAGCTCTATGCTATTAGAAAGATGGGATTAGGATCATCTTAGCATAGTTTTTTTCTCATGTTTTATGCAACCATGGTTCAAGGCAAAGATAACTTGCAGTTGAAGACAAAGTGAATGATCGTTGATACTTACAATTCTTCCATCAATGACGAATGTGTTGTGTCTTCAATGTGCAAAGTTATTGGAGTTTGTCATGTGCCTTGCTTCATCTCCAAATTGATTTCATCTCTTGACTTACCTAGATTAGATTTAGAGTTTTCTATAGGGGTTAGTCTAACAAAATATCCAATGTCTACTATAGTATACTTTTAGTTCAAGAACCAACCTAGACACCACATCTAATTTGATTCAGGAAGACATTTCAACCTAAGCACCACGCTTAATTTAAAAGCCTTTGAAAGTAGGATTAGCACTTCTAAACTAAGCACCATGCTTAATTTAAAATATGTGTGATCATACTCCAAACAATAAGCATACTATAGCAAGCACAGGTAGCATGAGAGCACATAGTGATTTATTCAAATAGAGATGAAAGCATGATCATGTATGGTGAGAATATTTTTTTTATTTTTATGTAGAGATGCAAGTGATATGCATGTTTGCATGGAACTAAACATGCTATGGATGTGATATGAGATGGAGTAAATGCATGGATTATTCAAAGTAAACATGCAATGGAATGCAACAGGATAACTACTCATCAAATTTAAAGTCTATGAGCAAGACTTTCTCACCTTTCTTGATCATACTTACCATGACTCACAATGGACTCTATGAGTAGTGTAGCATCTTTGTTCGTCACACATGATGAGATTTGAGTTCTTGTGACGATGATCTTTTTCTCCAATCTACCCCGGTTAGAATAATATATATAGTTTTTATACATACCGTGAGATGGCGGGGTTCCATTGTTGATGGGTCATGAATGTTCAGGCACCCTGGATTCTTTAATATCTCCCTTGTCTTCTTTGTGTGGAATTTCGCGGAAGGGTGAACAATTGATTTCCCCGCTTATTCCACAATTCAACAAAAACAGGGGGTAATCCTACTAAAGCTAGTGGTACACTAAGTTAGCGACATCAAGATCAATATCAAAATCTTTACGCCAATTGTTTCCCCGACAACGGCGCCAAAAATGCTTGTTGACACCTCTTAATGTTATCTCTAGTAACGGTGCTAAAAAATACTTGTGGGCATAGCATCGCTACTAGAACGCCAAGTTGTCATCCCCAAGCAATAACACCAAGAGGTGTGGTATTAAATCATGTCACAATTGAGAATATAGAAATAGTATCCAAAGCGCACGAGATCAAATACCATTGTAGCATTTTACCAGAATATTACCAAAGGTTGTCATTTATATTTTACCACTGGGAAACAATGGCTAAAAATATTGATAATTCACCATCTTGTATCTACTAACTAGTATACCAACTAGACCTAAGCAGGGGTAAGTGGTAAATGATAAGAGTTATGCACAATATCACACACAGAGGAGAATCCTATAATATATAGTCAGCTAACTTGAGAGGGCTAAGGGAGAGTTCAAGGTTCCTATGTGGGCATGAGAATGGAAATCTATGTGTTGATCTATCTACCTTGGTGGTGGTATGTTTTCTTGGCATAATTTTAATTTATGCAAATTTATTATGCCTTGACCAAGATATAGGATGAACTCCTCTAAACTTTTAAACCGATTCAAGTGCATTTGACAAGTATTCCGTGTACTTGATGCACATATTAAGGGGGAGCCTATTCTATGTCTTGTGTCTTTTGAGACTAGCCTTTTCTTCTAGTGAATTTATGTAGTCTCTTGGTGAGAATGAGTTTCTTATCAAGTATGCTACATCAACTCGGTCCAAATTAGTAAAGTAGTCTCTCATATTTAGTTGGATTGCGTTTTTATCTCTATGTAGCTACTCTCCATAATATAGCTTAAATTCCCTTATTTGGACTTAACTGACCAAAAGTGCATATGTTCTTGCCTTACACATATACATGTATGCACTATCAAAAGGGGAATTTAGTCTATGTTATGAGGTTTTGCAATTAGTGATCAACATGTCTTCCACATCTAAAATGGTCACTAGTTGTGAAACTATAGCTTGTGCAATTTAATGCTATCTCTTGTCTTTGTGAGCATTTTCTAGGTGACATTACGAGATACAAGCATTCAGTTCAGTTGGCATCAACTTGTGAGGACTCCTTTAATTGGTGTTAAAATTGTGAAGATTATATTTCAATTAGTATAGGTAGATAATCTTTCATTGTGATATATCAAGAAATGTCTTCAATTGGTATCTCAACATGACAACAAGAGCTAGCTATGGACTTTTAATTGAGATAAGTACAAGTTTATGATATCTTCATGAAGATAATGATGAAAAGAGATGGCATAACTAAAACCATTCTGCAGTATGTAAAGAAGTGAGCCCCATCAAAGCACTAAATTTAAAAATTCATGATCATGATGGAGATTGTGAGGCTTAGAACAAAGGTATATCGCTCCATGAACTCTTGTATTACCTTTATGCATCTAAACTCTTACATGCTAGTGTGTGTATGTGTATGCAATACTTTGCGTCACACCATAAGTTTATTCTTATGGTGATGATTAGAGAATAAGTTAGATATTTGGTTGATACCTCTTGTGGTGATAGAGTGAGTTTGTCTCATGTTAAAAGTATCATCTAAGTGAGGTATGAGCTAAATATGCTAATTTCTCAAGAATCTTGGCTTAAATTGCTGTATACTTTGTTTGGCGTAAAGCTTAAAAAAAGAAAACCTATATGCTAAACCTTTACCTACCTCTTGCTCTCATTAGTATATCATCATTTCTTCCTTTTGGCGTAGAAATCCTTTTTGGAGATTAATGCCAAAGGGGAAGAGTTTGGGGAGAAATATGAGAAAGTAAGGGGGTAGAGAGAGATTGATATGATTTTTCAAAAAGTTGTGTGGCATGTGTGTTGGTAT
>JADLZL010000905.1:0-36119 GCA_015844335.1 Chrysopogon serrulatus
GTGGTCATTGCCCCTGCTATTTTTTCTCAAAGATCATAAAGCCCTGTGGAGAAAAATAGGGGATGAAATAGAAGCCAAGAAAGTTTTTGAGCTTGGATGGGAACCGCCAAAATATGAACCTCCTCTCCTCTTGATTAATAGATGTTGCCTCCATCCTTTGTTTGTTTTTGGTGGCAAGAATGGCGTGCCCATATCTTCAACGCATGCACCCCCTATGCCGATCTCGCAAGCTCAATTTGTCTCGAGTAGTGAGGTAATTTTGTACTCATTTTTCTCATCATTAGACTTATTCCTCGATTTTATCATTTTGTCATTTACAGTGATACCGAGCCTACTCCTCCTTCTCAAATGGCTCAAGCATACAAGGTCTGGGCCTATTCCCCTTTGGGGGTTTAGTGCCCCACTTTTGGCAGGCTTTCATGAAAAACCCCAGCCAGCCTCTTGGGTTCTGCCTCCTCCAAGAGGAGAGAGCAAGAGGAAGGCCATCGGGCCGAATCAAGCAAGGATGTCACCGTGGCTCAGAGAACAAGATCCAAGAAAGCCAAATTGTCTCCTAAGGTATATCTTTTTTCCCCTCACTTAGGCAAAGAACTTAGTGCTCACTTCCTCCGCTTAGCCCACACAGTCGACCTCCTTCAAGATCGGCCAATGCTTCAATGCCTATTGAGATCCCTCCTCGTGCCTCTCGTTGAAGATGCGTAAATTCAAGAAACCATCGGCCATACTGGTATTACTACCCCAATTGATTCTTTTTCTTCTTTGTACTAGATGCATTAAAAAATTCTCACACTTTGTTGTTACTTTGGTAGACGATCCTTGGACATGACAAATAATAAGAATCCTCCTTCATGTCGGCCGACATGGCAGAAATTCATGGATCAAGTGGTAATAATGTCCTCTACACATTTTCTTTTCCTTCCTTCTCGCCAAGATTCATCTACTGTACTTTGCATCTCATTACTTACTTTCGATGACATCATGGATGAAATAGCGTAAAGATCTTCCCCTCATCAAAGCTTCAAGTTCATCTCCTCTCCGGCATCCGCCAAAACCTTCAACCAAGCCACAGATGGGATTCAACCCGAAGAAGACTCTATTCAAAAGGTAATACTTCAACTCATTGGTTTTTTTAATAATTTTGACCAATCGGGCTAATGATTTTTTCTTCCTTTAAGGATGAGGCCAAGCCGACCGCCGCCTACTCTTTCTACAGCTTGAAGAGTACATCAATGAGGGAGGTGAAGAAGCTACATCTCAACAGAGGTTATCACAGAGAACCAGGCTCCTGCTAAAGGAAATATCCCTTTTATCGGCCAAAGATATAAATGCTCTCGCTCAAGATGCACTGTATAAGAGAACTTGTTGAGCTCATCGACCAAGACATCCCTCCAACTCTCAAGGTCCTCTAGAATCGGCAACTCATCTTGATGATCATCTTGACAAGGTCAGAGAGCAAAACAGAACATAGCCTCTAGAGCCGCCCTACGTAATGATAATCCACCTAAAAGCACCAAGTCAAAGAGCCGCATTCCTGCATCCGTGCCGCTAAATGCCTTTTGTAACCCCGAACCGAACCGAAGCCATGGAGGAGGAAAAGGCCAGCCGAAGCTCAATTGACTCAACCGAATGTGAGAATCCAGCCTCATAAAGGTAAAATTGCCACCTTGCCGAACTCCATAGATATAGCTAAAACAAAGATAGCATCTCGGCCATCAAGGAGCATCGCCAGATCAAAAAACCAAAGCTTACTGTAATCCAAAGCTCGAGGAAGATGACAAGAAGGTGCTAGAAGAAGTCACCAAATTAGGAATGATGCCATAGATGCAATCAAACGTTTTAAATGAGTAAAACATTCAGCTTGTAATATACTTTATTCGAACAATTATACTCCCCTTGTTATGTTTCGGTCTTTTTTCATTTCGTCCGACTAGTGACATAGCCGAACGCTTTAAGCTTCCCGATTGAGAAATAACCGACCGCTTCAAAGCTTCCCGATTAGAATGATAACCAATCGCCTCAGCTTCCCGATTATAAAAGATAGCCGATTCCTTTGAACCGTTGTTTTGATTTAGCTCTATCTTTTACCCGATAACGGCCAAAAAGGAGTAAACCCTATTTCGCCGCTTGAGATACTCCGAGGCATATGCCACGATCTCCACTCCGGTTTATAAATAAAGCCCTTCATCGGCATTCACTGCTACCTCCGACTAGCATTCCCATTGCTGCCCCTTCATCTCTCGCCTCATCCAACCCTAAGAAGATCAAGTGTGCCACGGAAGCGGCGGCGATGATCGGGCAAGCGCCCCGCCGAGAGAGAGAGGCAGAAGGAAGTCGGGCGCGCGTCAGCGCCACGGGTGAGAATCAATCGCTGGTTTCTTTTGCGGTTTATGCTTTATGTTCATCTCCCTAACCTTGGTTTTCTTCATCCGCTTAGGGCGAGGGTCATTATTAACCAGCCTCACCTCCTTCCCCCGATGGTGGTGACTCAACCTGAACCTCGCAAGGAAAGGGATGAGGCCCGAACGAACCGGGCGACGCCTCCAAGCGCTTTGGCATTGCGCAGTTTAATGGGAGGATCAACCAAGCAGCCTTTGTGATTGCCACTGGTTCGGCATCCTTGCACAAGTCTTTCTTTCTCGATGTTCTCCATGTGCCGACTTACTTTTTCTCGTTTAGCATTGTTCGGCAGAGAATGAGCTGCCCCAAGGCGGGGCGCAATGTGGTGGCCGACAAGGTGAACGCCTGTGGGAGATCGCCGAGGCACGCTTTTGATGCCGTGGACGGCCGTGTTGATCAACAAAGGTCATCCAAGGTGTGCACCTTGGTGTATCCTTGGCCTAGCGGCAATGTCCTCTCTGACCAACGAGGATTATTCCTTCCAAGCCGCTTTGCCTGGGTGGCCCTCCTCATGAAATTGAGGACATCAATGAGCGCCCGGAGCAAAGATGAAGATCATGCCGCCGCCTCTTGCCGAGTCTACCAATCCTCAATCTGTCCCCGAACAAGTTATTTCGTGAGTAGTTTGTATTAGGGATGAACTGACAGAATAAATCCTTTTCTCGCAATGCATTTTATCCCCCCGTGTTGAATGCCGAATAGATCTCTTCCCCGAATCAAAATCATTCGAATGATGTCCTCTCGAATTGCAATGACGCCATCTTAGCCGAGTAGATCTTAACCTTGCGTAGCAACTGACTTGACGTGTCATCCAAGATTGTCATTCAACGCTTTCACTTTTTTCTTTTCCCGATAAACCAACCGGGGTCAGAATGTCAAGTCAATTTCGAGCCACTCGCTAAACATAGATATTTTTGTACTAGAGGCTTATATGAACCATATCGGCTATTTTGGTTTCACAATTTTGTGCTAAAGGCGATGTTTCCTCCATCTACCGCTTGGTTTCTGATTCTTTCTATGAACCAACCTCAACACTAGGGTAGTATTTTTTAAGATATCTTCCATTGATAGCTCGTGAATTCTTCTCCAAACAAAGTCTTCAAAATATATGCATTGCCAGCACACATCTTTCTACCCGAAAAGGTCCCTCCCAATTGGGAGACCACTTGCCGAATGCTCTATCTTTTGATCCAATCGGCAATATAGTTTTCCAAACCAGATCACCTTCTCGCGAATTGTTTCATTCTAACTTTCTTATTATAATACTTGGCAACACGTATCTTATTCTTCTCAATATTTTCCAATGCCTTGAGACGAATCAAATGTAAATCCTCTAATTCATCTATCATCGATTTGTATAATCTTTCTTTTCCAAGTCCTTTTGCAACATAACTCGCCTTGAACCCGATTGCAACTCCCATGGTAAGACAAAGATAATGCCCATAAACCAACTCATAAGGAGATGTTTGAGTTGACCCGTGACAAGCCATTCCGGTAAGCCCACAACGCTTCATTAAGAACCAAATGCCATCTTTTTGGCTTCTCATCAATCTTCTTTTGAATGATCTTAATCATAATCTTATTTGATGCTTTCGCTTGACCATTGGCTTGTGCATAATAAGGAGAAGAATTATACAACTTAATTCCCATGTCTTCAAAGAAAGTCACAAAACTCCGAAGAAGTAAACCGAGTCCCTTGATCGGGCCGTTATAGTTTGAGGAATTCCAAACCTATAAATTATATGCTCTTTAACTAAACCGATCATATTTTTCTCGACGTGACTTTCTTCAACGGAATAGCTTCGACCCACTTGGTAAAATAATCCGTGGCCAAGAGCACAAACTTATGTCCTTTGCTAGAAGGAGGATGAATTTGACCAATTAAATCTATGCCCCATCCTCTAAATGGCCAAGGTTTGATTATTGGGTTCATAGCAGATGCCGGAGCCTTTTGAATATTGCCGAACTTTTGACAATCGTGACATCCCTTATAATATTCAAAGCAATCCTCCAAAGATGGTTGGCCAAAAATAACCAGCCCGAATTATCCACTTCATTCGGTAAGCCGACCGATGTGCACCGCATAATCCTTCATGCACCTCATACATCACCTTTTCCGGCCTCTTTTCTTGACTCAAACATTTAAGCAATACTCCATCTATAGACTTGTAGTATAAGTGATCATCAAGAAGTACGAATTTGAGGGCTTTATACCCGAGCTGAAACTCTCGTGATGGATTTCTTAGATATTCGATGATTTCGCATCTCCAATCATCAACCACTTGCTCAAAGATTCGAAACATCTTCATCTATAGTGAGGACTTCTTGATTTTCACGATATCCGTATGTTTTGAGCCAACCTATTTGCTTCTTCATTGTGCCCCTAGGGATATGATGCAAGGTTACTACCCGAAAGCTTTTCAAAAGTTCCCGGCATTCTTCATAATATTCTCTCAACACATCACTCTTGCATTCATATTGGCCGCTTAATTGGTTAATTACTAGCTCGTAATCCCCAAAGATCTTCAACAAAGAACGGCTTTCACTTCTATAAGAAGCCGAAGCCCTCTAAGCAATGCTTCATACTCCGCTTGATTGTTAGTAACATAAAATTCAATGGGAATAGCATATTCAAAAGTTGCTCCCCTCGTGGAGAAATTAAGAGAATACCAGCACCACCACCTTTGCAATGTGATGAACCATCGAAGAATAAAGCCCAGTGGCACAATGCCGATCATCTCAATAGAAAGATCACGATGTTGTGTAATAAAATCGGCAATAATTTGACCCTTTAATGCTTTTTTGCCGATTCATATCTTAAATCAAACTCCGATAAAGCAAAAATCCACTTGCCAATCCTTCCATTTAAAATTGGCATTGATAGCATATGCTTTATTACATCAAAACTAGAAACTACCACACATTCGGCATTTAATGTAGTGCCGAAATTTGGTACATGAGTAATACACACACAAGCACTTTCTCCAGAGTCGAATATCTTGTTTTTCGATCCAATAGTTTTCGGCTAAGGTAAGCTATTACTCTCTCCTTTCCTTCAAACTTGCATGAGGGCCGACCCTATTGTTAGACTATCGGCCGCCACGCATAATTTGAAAGGCTTGTCAAGTTGTGGAGGTACCAAAGACCGGTGGTGCCTTCATATATTCTTTTGATTTCATCAAAAGCCTCTTGTTGTACGTCACCCCATACAAACTTTTGATCTTTCTTGAGCTTCGAAGTGGAGAGAAAGGCAAGACTCTTTCTCGATAGATTGATATAAACCTTCTTACAAAATTAATTTTGCCAAGCAAAGGATCAGAATCTCCGTGAGATTAGTTGAGGGACAACCTTGTCTATTGCTTCCATGCTCTTTTTTTCCAACTTCAATCCCTCCTTTATGGACAAGAAATCCCTTTAAACTCACCAAACCGATATCCGAAAGCACATTTATTTGGATTCATTTTCAAACCATGTTTTCTAGTGCATTCCGTAGTCTTCTTCAAATGGGCTAAATGCTCTTCATGGTTTCTAGACTTGACCACCACGTCATCAATATAAATCTCCACAACTTTGCCGATCAACTCATGAAAGATGTAATTCATAGCTTTTGATAAGTTGCACCGCATTCTTTTAACCCGAATGTCATGACGATCCATTCAAACAAACCAATATGACTGTGGCATTCAAAGTCGTTTTTGAAATATCTTCTATTGCCATGAAAATCTGGTTATAACCAAGATTCCCCGCCCATAAAACTAATAATTTCATACCCAAATAAAGATCTACCAGCAAGTCGGCAACCGGCATTGGGTATCCATCCATCGGAGTAGCTTTTATTAAGGTTTCTCAAATCTATGCATACCCTCATCTTTCCATTCTTCTTGTATACAGGAACTATATTTGAAATCCATTCTCGCATACCGCATGGCCGAATGAAATTTGCTTCCAACAATCTTTCGATCTCTTTCTTTCACATCGGCCAACACCTCCTCTTTATAGATTTTCCGTGGAGGTTGTTTGTAAGGACGATATCCAGATTTAATAGGTAACCGATGTTCAACAATAGAGCGATCTAATCCGGCATCTCTCAGATAATCCCGTGCAAAACAATCTTTGAATTCTTTTAAAAGGGCTACCAACCGTGTTTTGTACTCTGGGTTCAAACTTGCACTAATGTACATCGGCCTTGGTTTAGCTTCATCACCAACATTTATTTCTTCTAACTTGTCGGCCGACATAAAAACCTCGCCCCAGCTTTTTTTCCTTTGTTGCCATCGATTGATTACCCATTAAAAATTACTATGAGAGCCGACGCTTGATCGGCTGTTGATCTCGTTGAAGACATTCACATGACCTTCTCTCCATACTTTGCCTGAGAAACAATCAATGCCATCATATTCCCAAGAAGCAGGCTCCGAAGCAAAGAACACTTACGGAATCATCATGCACGACTTCAATGCCATCTCCAACCCACTAAATAAGAATCGTGCATGGTTGAAGGAATGCAACAATTGGCATGAATCCAGCCCCTTCCCGTAAGTAGACTGTATGCCCCCTTGCCGTCAATGACAAAGAAGGTAGTGATCAAAGTCTTTGATCCAATCATCAACTCAACATGTACAGCCTCCTCGAGTGTCGAAGGATTACCGGTGAAATCCCCGAGAATCATGTCGGTCTTCAACAAATCTTCACTTGTCATCCCAAGCTTCCTCGAAGGTGGTGTATGGCATGATGTTGATAGCAGCTCCTCCATCAACAAACATCTTGGTCGAGGTTTGCCGTTGACATATCCTTTCAAATAAAGTGGTTTCAAATGGTGATGTTTGGTCGGGTTTGTTAAAAGTTGCCTCGTTGTGTCAATACAAGCCGAGCCATCAAATCCTCGAAACCCACTTTCATCAAAAATCGGAGTATTCTTCTTTTTCTTGGATATCCCGATTCTCGTGAGCTATGAATTCGATGGGAGAAAAAGGCCATGCATGCATCACCCGACGGGCCATACTCATCGGGTTTTTAGGGCGCCATGCCAATTTTTTCCTCCGCATCGGCTTGCTCCAGTTTTTTGTTTCTCAAACGCTGAACTTTTTTTTCTCGGCTTTTCCTCAAATTCCTGAGGACACCATTGTCCTTTCTCGCCAGACGTATTCATGAGGATTTTTCCATTGTATCCCCCGTGATGAGTCCATCGTTGATCCGCAAACCTCTTTCTTTGCTGATTTTCAAAACTATCTAATTTTACGCGCCGATCGTCCCTCGTGAAATTGTATTCCAAGTCTTTCATGGATCGGACGGCTGTTGACTCGAGATTGCCTGCATCTCGAAATACCGATCACCGTGATTCGTGGCAATTATTTCTAGCAGTGCAACTTCAAGCCTTCATTCCAACAATGTTTAAAGAATGAACACCCCCAATGAGACTGCTTCCATCTCTCTCATATGCTCTTCTTGCTCCCCTCGCGGTATACCTCTTCTTCATATCTCCGACGCTCCTCTATAAAAACCGCTCTTCATAGT
The DNA here is from genome assembly GCA_015844335.1 of Chrysopogon serrulatus. Classification (NCBI taxonomy): domain Eukaryota; kingdom Viridiplantae; phylum Streptophyta; class Magnoliopsida; order Poales; family Poaceae; genus Chrysopogon; species Chrysopogon serrulatus. The sequence goes on from JADLZL010000905.1 coordinate 7,912, forward strand.
ACTCTCGCTCTTGTTGCCTTTGCCACTTGTTTAGCGTAATACGTGATGTAACCCTAGGCTTAGAAGTTTCACCTTTTTTGCGTCGGGCTATTCTTGAATCGAACTTTCTTTCAGCCTCCTCGCTTGTAATCTGGCCGATTAGGATCGACAAAGACCGCTTCTTTCTTTTGCTCTTATCGAGGTTAACACCTTCACCTTACCTTCCCTTTGGGATCATCTAAAACCATACTTACGGAGAAAGAGATCATGTTCTCGAGGGAAAGGCTGACCATCAACCTTCATTTTGCCATCAAACTTCGATGTCCCTCTTGAATAGCCTTCTCATCCCAACCCCGAACACCCGGCAATCATTGATGGAGTGAGAATTAGTGTTATGATAGCCACAATATTTTTGTCTTTCACTCCTCGGTCGCAAAGATAGGATGTCCATCCGCGCTTGATGCGCCCTTCCCTTACTAACAAATCAAAGAGCTTATCCGATTTGGAGACGCCAAAGTCATAAGTTCCCTTTGTTGCCTCAACCAACGCCGGCTAACCCGAGTAGGTTCCTTCGCCCAAGTCAATTCAGTCCGGCAATTTATCTCATCATCATCATCATACTATCATCCGCTTCTTCCAGAAACTTTGATACATTTCACTAGCAATGTTCCCTTTGGAAGCGGTTGTCTCTCTTGAACCCCCGAGCTTGATTACTCATAGCAGCCTGGCCGTTGTAGAAAGTTGACCAAGATCATCAAATTCCATGCCGAATGCCTTTTCTCCGACATTCGGCCGCATGCTCCGCTATCACCATCCCAGTAAATCGATCATCCGTAGGTTCAATGAATAACAAAGGTTCTTGGTCTCTAAATCAAGCGAAGATATTCCCCGCGGTGTTTCATTAGCTCTCGTTTCGCACTCATGAGGTCGACTAGCTTTTTTTCATTAGTGCCCGTGAAGAAGTACGCATGGAACTTTTGTTCCAGCCTCCCGCCCACGTACCAATGGAATGGACCGGCAATGAGGTAAACCATGTGAAGGCTGGTCCCGTGAGAGACAAAGGAAAATACCGAATTCTCCAAGCCTCATCTGCTGAAGCTTCCCCAAGCCGCATCAAGTACCGACCGATGTGCTCTATGGTGCTAGTATCATCTTGGGTTTTAAAAACTTGGTCAAATCCGGGCCGGAGGCTTCACCCTTGGAGGAAGTGCCACTCTATTGTACCATTCTCGATAAGGAGATTTGTATGAATAGGATTGATTCTTTCGGCTTTAGGCCGAATCGATTTCAAGATCATGTCACCCATCCTTTGCATGATGACATCAATATCCGACTTTGGAGCCCCATGTGTTTGCCTTCCGTAAGGTATCCCCGATGCACTCCTATACCCCCGGATTCGCAAAGCATTTAGAGCAAAGATAATCAAGAAATTCCTCGATATCCATCTCCATACATGTTTCTTTTGCAACCCGCTTGATGCCGGGGACACTTTAAAAGTGCATCGCGGCACATCTTCTCGTTGTGTCAAATGTCACTTGACCATAGGTAGGAAGTTGTCAAGCTCGTTAGGGACCGGCCCGCCTTTGTTTTGAACCGCACGCTTCCTTCATCTCTAGTAGGCTTTTTCTTGATATTTTGGCGGATTGAAAAGTGTTGGTCCACCTAATTGGTCCTCGCATTTCTTCAAAATACTTATCACCCGATGGGCCGAAAGTACTAACCATGATTGCATTTAAAGGTGTTCAAGAAAGTTGTGTTATGATTTGTAATAGTTTCTCCTAAAGCTTTGTGAACCAACTCCGACACCTTTTGAGCTTCTTCTTCTTCGGTGTAATCGACCGATGCGGAAGAAGAACCCTTGGCAACGATTGCTTTTGGATGATCTTATTGCTCTTGTTCTTGGAGAAGGACATCAAACATTTTCGCTGAAATTGATTACATGCTTGTTGCACCAACTCTTACATCTTCAGTAGCTTCATCCAAAGTCACATCCGTAACGTGATTGTTGCCGATTTCGCACATCTTGAGCAATGTTGTCCCACCAAGCGTGCAAAAAAGTGTGTTGACACGAAACGCGACTCCTCCGTGCCTCACACACAAAGAAGTCGAAAAAGCGTGGCTTCAATCGGACAACCGCACGGTTTGGAGATCCCGAGTGCCCTTGACCTTGAAAAAACCGACAAGGGACAAAAGATTGTTAAATATAAAATCGAACGCGCCGGATGAGACTGTGATAGCCCGTATATACGGCCCCTCGGTTACTTACGATATTACATACAACTATAGAAGCCGCTCCGCACAATTATGCATATGATTCATTTGGCTAATACGAAGACAAAACACGTAAAGCATTGATTGCCGAATACGTATGCATGAGAAGACATGTTTGAACAAATGAAAATTAACTACAAGTTGAAGCATAACCAAGCTCAAAGAATTCAAATTTACTGGGTCCATGAAGAAGGAACTAACAAACTATCACGAGTAAATCCATCAAGAACTTGCATCCGCCGCATGACACTCAATCCTATCAAGATCTAAACGCTTCTAACGTGCAAGAACCCCAAGAAATATAACAATCTAGATTGATCTAATCTCGCCACTTGAGCATATGATCTATTTATCATGATAATAAAAGAATAAGATCGTTAAAGAGCGAATAGATCTATAAAAGTGTAGAGCCGAAACTAATCAATCTAGATCGGGCAAAAAAGTGTTACAAATAATTAAAAGCATTAAACACATGCAACACGTGGTAACTTAATGGATCTACTAGATCTTGCCAAATCTAATAGAGCCGATAACTAATCCTTGCTTCGCTAAGCTATCGTTTGGACGACTGCCGCACGGCCATCTAGTCGAGATAAACAAAGCATAAACAAAGACTCGATAACTATCTTGCCTCGCTAAGCTATCGCGGACGCCGCCGCATCGGCCATCTAGTCGAGATAAACAAAGCATAAGCAAAGACTTCCCCGATCATCAAGCGTACGCCACCGCACGGCCATCCGGGGCCGAGACGAACAAGACTACTTGCATCAACATCTAAATCCACCGCATGATACTAGATATGATAGCAAGGTTGCCGGAACTTACGGAGGTCGACGGATCGATGACTCCTCCCCTCGAAGAACCTCGACGACACGACAAAAGGGACTAAAACTTGGCACGGGGCCTGTTGTATTGATTTGATTGTGAATATCCTTTACAATGGTCGAGGGTCTATATTTATACCCCGACATAACATGAATCCTAAGAGATTACGATTTACATAATATATTAAAGGTAACCCAAAAGTATGGCGATTCTCTTGCTATGGTCTTCCTGAGTCCTTGATCATCACGTCTTCGCCTTCAATTCGGCTTCTTACTTGCCACCTTTTACTTCCCGAACGGAGCCACCGCCTTCAAAGATAGCCGATCGCATGAATGTTTGCCGAATCGCCTAGAGTTAGCCGACCGCACGGATGCTTACCGAACTGCCCTGAGCTAGCCAAATGGATGCTTGCCGAATGCTCCTGAATACTTGCTCTCGCCACGCATCGCCCACCTATCATCTTCTCGCCTTTACCAAAATCCAAAGTGTTAATGTTTTGGTTGGCGAGCGGCGCGGCCAAGGGTCGGTTCGTCGTCGCGCCATGTGTGCGCATGTCCGCGCCCTTTGGCGTGGTGCCGCGAAAGCAGACGATGCGAGCCCAACGCCGAAAGGCGATGCTTTGGCTCGCGTGCTCGCGTGGTGGTGCCGTGATGCCCACGGTGACGCGTCGGGATGAACGTGGCGTGGCGCGGTGTTCCGCCGGGCGCTCGACGCCGGGGCGGTGCCGTGTCGCGCGGGTGTGCCAAGATGGCACCACGGGCGAGTGGCCAAGAAAGGCCCCCGGGCTTGGCCTTCTTGGCGGCTAGGTGAGGCAAAGCCGAGGTGGTCAAGGTCAGGCGCGCGCGATGCGCACGACGCAGCCTGCATCGAACGAACCGGGCGGTAGACGTGGTGACTTTCGCGGTGCGCCTGGCATGGGCGGCCGCCGCGTTTCGATGGCTGGTGCGCTGCAGTGGAACAGCAGTCGACGCGCCGAGCAAAACACGAAGGGCGGAACGAAAGGAGCAGCCTTGGGTGTGCTCACCAATGGGTAGCGGGCTCGGGCGGTAGCTCGCTTAGCGCGGGTCGCCACTGCCAGCGGGGCCGCGGCCGGGTGCCGCATGGTCGATGGCATGGCTGTGCCAAGCGAAAGCAGAAGCAAAGCGTGGTTCCCTCCTCCCCGCAAGGTCCGGAGCACGGCGCAACGGCCGGTTTCGTGCAAGAGCTTCACAGAGGCAAGCAGGGAAAAGCCGGAGCTTGGGACTCGGGGGGAGGCTCACCGCTGGCTCTGGGGGTGGCGAAACCGCCGGGCGCCGAGAGGGCTCGGCTGTGGAGGCGGAGTGGTGCTGCTCTGGGCTGCGACGTCGTTGTCGCGGGTGTGGCGCGGATGGACCTCGGCGAGGCAGCCACAGCTCGCCGTAAGTTTCGAACTTGGCACGGCGTCGGGTTCCGTGTCTCGTGCAAGGGCGATGGCAGAAGACTAACAAGATGGGAATTTGGGGGAGGATGGGGCTCACCGGCGGCTTGTCGCGGTGATCGCCGCCGGTCTCGGCTTGGTGTGGTCGGGCGCGGAGCTGTGGCGGCTTGCCGTCACGACGAAGTGGTGGAGGCGCAGCCGACACGGGCATGCTCGGGCGCCGCGGGGCGTGGCAACGCTTATGGAGTTGCCACGGCCGCTGCTTAAAGACGCGTTCACCGATGCGCGGCCGACGTGGGCGAGGGCTGGGGCCGAGGGCGGCGACGGAGTCGCGGTGCAGCGGCTCCGGCCGAGCAGCAGAGTGGGCCGCTGCCCCGGCGCCATGGCGAGACGAGAGGAGAAAAGGGGAAGAGGGCGTGGGTGGCGGCTGGAGGCCGCGTGGACGGCGGGCCGGAGGGGTCTTATAGCCTCGGCACTAGGGCTTCAGGTGGAGGCTCCGGCGTCCGTGTCGCTTTTGATGGGACGGCCGGCCGCGACGGGGGCGTTCATCCGGATTGTGGGCGTGTGGTCGTGCTTGGAAGATTCGAGAAGGCGAGGCCCCGGCTGGGCCCGGGGTCTAGGCGGGCGGGTGCGGCGGGGTTCGTGTTTCGCCGTGGCGCGGCCCGACGGAGGCAGAGCGTGAACGACGGAAAACTGCGGCGGGTTTGCCTGCACGGAGAAAGAGGAAGACGGCAGTGGTGCGACGGAAGGCGACGGCAAGCTTTCCAGCCTCGCGGGCGCGCACGGAGAGGGGATTGGGAGGTGGGCTGCTAGGCCTTGGCGGCGGCCCAGGCCGGGTAACTGGTGCAGCTGCAGGGGCCGGGTTGGCCGAGGCCCATGGGAGAGGTGTTGCTGCCGCCCCGGAGACGTAGAGGAAAGCAATGCCAAGGCAAAGATCGGAGACGTACTAGAGTGCAGGTGTGTACGTGAGGAGAGATGGGCAGGTGTACAAGAGCATGCAACTTGCCGTGGGTTTGGGTTGTGTACGTGAGCAAGGTGATTAGCAAAAATGCTTAGGAAGGGGATGTGAGTCAGGATGATCTATAGGAAAGGAAAAGTATTTCCTATTTTTGAACTGGGATATTTAGACAAAGGAAAACCTCCAAACACAAGACATATGGTTTGCCCTATTTGGAGTCCAGAGTCAATTGGACTGCACCATTGTGACGGGCTTGTCGAGATGATTGAAACGGACATATGGTTTGCCCTATTTGGAGTCCGGAGTCAAAAGATATCAATTCCACACCGAAACCAACACTAGAAGACTCTAGAAGACACGAGAAGGCGACCCACCGGCGGGGGCCCACTGTCACAGGGTGGGGCCGCCCGACGCCACCCCGGGGCCGGCCGGCACCCTCCGGAGCCCATTGGGGGCCGGCTCGATGGGCGGCCTCCTACCGCCTTAGGGTTTGCATCTCCACCGTTGCCCAAGTCGGTTTGATCTAATGGCGCACGCTCATCCCACGGGCTATAAATAAAGAGGCGACTCCCTCCCCCCGAAGGCACCACATTATTATGGAGATGTAGAGGCGTCCCTCGAATAGATGACCTCTCATCTCTAGAGAATTAGTGCTAGACTTTCTAATGTAGTAGTTCTAGTTGAGAGTTAGGGATAGCGGAGCTACGCCCCGGTTCCTGAGGAGTCTTCGAGGAGTCATCGAGTTCTCCGTATATCTTTTGTATCTATTCTTGTAAGACTTATGCTTTAATATATTTTATCTTTTTTTATTTACTTTTTTATGCCTAGCATTTAATTGGTTAGTATAGTCGTTATACTTTGGCATGGAATCTCCTACTCAGATCGGTGCTCTAGTTATAGATCGTGACTAGAGTAGTAATCGGTAGTGTAGACATGGAGTCTAGGCTATAGGTTACCTGAGGTTGTGCCCAATTCTTATGGTTAGTTGTGGTAGCCCTAGAGGTGACAGCTCTGTTAGGCCTTCGTATTCCACCACGTCGGAGTTGGTGTTTCGTAGAGCTTTTGGCAGCCTTCCCCGACTACCTTCTTCCCAGTCTTATTCGAGAGTTGAAAAGGTACTGCTGCTCCAAAGTGTTATTGTGTGATTACTTTATCTACCATGAATTAGTTATATAGAACCAAAGTAATAGAGAAGTATTTAGGAACCTTAAGCTCTCCCATTGTCCTCTCACTTTAGCTATCTACTCTTTTATCATAAAATTCTTCTGTGTGTGTCATATATGCATAATTCCTATCATCTATCATTTACCCCCTACTTTAGTCTAGTTGGTGTATTAAGTTAGTAGATATATGATGGTGAACTATCAATATCTTTAACCTATGTTTTCTAGTGGTAAAATATAAATAACGAGACCTGGAATACTCCTGGTAAAATGCTACAATAGTTTTCTGTGCGCTTGCGGAATCCTTCATATTTTAGTTGCGCATAAGAAATACCAACACTCCCTGTTCCGTCAAGGCGACCTGCTGTGGGGAGGTACAAAGCCCGGCGCCCCCGGCGGAGATGCCTACACGGGGCCACCGTTCGTACCAGCACGGTACAAGGAGCCAGCACCGCATTTGTCAGGTTGGAGGCGTGGGTGCAACGCAAGACCCACGGGTTACTTGGGGGTCCCGTTTCCCACTGTTCAGATGTGGGGGTGACGGTGCGTCCCTGTGCCTGCCACGGAACCATGCAGATTCCATTGTACGGACGTATGTACGACGTTCTCCCGCATGCACGCCCGGCTTTTTGTTCATAGGGCGGGGTCGACCTCCGACCCCCCTCGGCGGGAGGGGGTCGGGCGAATCGGAGATTGCCTGGAGGGTTGATCTTCAGGTGACGGCTTCATCCTGTAGGCATTGGAAGGCCTCGGTTAGTCGCTACTGGGCCAGGAACGTACTTGCCTCCCGGCTTCCATGGGCCGGGCTGTAAGAGCGCTCGTCCTGGCCTGATAGTTTTGTTTGTTTTTGAGAGCTGTTTTAACCGGGCCCTTAGAGGACAGTGGTTTTGACCCTCGACAGTAAGTGAGGTCAAGATCGATGGACCAAAGGCCATGTGATGATATGAAATGGATCATATCATTTATGTGGATGTTGGTGCATGTGTTGCATCGGCATTAGAGGAGATGGAGTGGAAAGCGCAAGGCAAAGGTATAACCTAGGGCGTTTCCATTTCACCGGTCATAGGTGTGTAGAGAAGTTGATGACCGGGTTTAGGATAGATGGCCGTACTAACAAGAGGGCCAAACTTGTTTGCATATCGGTCATCTAGTGCCACTTGAGCGATCTAACTTTACATCGTGTTGCTAGGATCGAGTGGCATTGTGAGAAGGAGTGAAAATCCTTTAGAAAATGTTTGTGAAAATGCTAACACACTTGCACATGGTAATGTACACTTGGTGGTGTTAGCACATTTGCAAAGGGGATGGAGTTTACCGGATAGAGAGGGGTTTGGGATCCTCTCTCCCTCCCGTCGAGCTTGCGAGGCGGGATTCGGCATTTTCGTGGAAATAAAATGCCTATTTTCCATTGCGCCGAAGGCCGGATTTGGAGGCAAAGTCGTAGGCGAGAAACACTCATGGGACACTGATGGCAACAGCGTCGGACGCTGGGCCAGCGTCCGATGGCACGTTGGTAGTTTGGTGGCGCTGAGAAGTGTGCATCTGCGCGTCCGGTATGTTTGAGTCGGAGCGTCCGACGTAAAGCAATGGGCGGCAGTGTTGGCGGCGAAGTGTAGCAGCAGGAGCACCTGACGCAGAGGAGCGTCCGATGCCCATGCGTCGGACGCGTCCGATGCGGTCATGCACATTTTTGGAGCTCTCTAAGTTACGACCGCAAGTGAGAGCGTCTCGCTGGCATGCATCAGAGCGTCCGATGAGTGCGTGCCGCGTGCGTGAGTGAGCTGACCGTTAGCGGCAACGGCTAGTTTGAAGACGTGGCGACACGTGGCGTTGCGGTGAGCGCCGGACGCCGGGGCGCTAAGGTCCGATGCTCAAGCATCCGATCGTCCGATGCCTTCGTGTTGGCCGAGGAAAGTGGGCAACGGCTCTTCAGCCCTTGGGGCTATAAATAGAAGTGGTGGCCGGCCTTGGCTGATGACTGAGCACCCTTGGGCCTATGTGGCTTTGTGTGGGAGTGCTTAGAGAGCCTCTAACTCGCTTATGCTTGTAGTGATTACATCCGATTGCGAGTGAGTGATCGCTAGTGCGTTGCATTGAGAGATTGCAAGGTGTGGCACTAGGTGATCGAGTTGCAAGCCGGTGGTGCTTATTACTCTTGGAGGTTGCCACCTCCTAGACGACTTGAAGGCTTGTGAGCATCGTGTAGCACGCTCGGAGATTGAGTGGTGCTCCGATTGCTAGTCACGTGGAGTGACATTGTGAGGGGGATTGTGCTCACCCCATAGGAGATCACGAAGAGCAACTCTAGTAAAAGAGTGTCATTGAGCTACCTCTCTTGGGTAGGTTTTGCGGTGTCCAATTGTGGACGAGGTTAGTGAAACACCTCTTAGCCGTCGAACCACAAAGAGTTGGTCGACACAACGGGGACTAGCTTGGTGGCAACCAAGTGAACCTCGGTGAAAAATCGGCGTGTCAACTTGTCTACTCTTCTCGTCAGTTTGCATTCACTAGCTTTTCATTACTTGATTCATACTTGTGCTAGTGAGTAGTGGTTGCTCTTGAGTAGCTAGTTTGCTTGTGTAGCTTGCTAGTTACCTTCTTAGCTTGTGTAGCTTAGAAGTAGCGATTGCGTGGCTAGTTGGCTTGTGTAGCCTTGCTAGTCATTTTGCTTAGTTTGTGTAGCTAAGTAATTAAGCTCACTAGTTAGGCTTGTGTGGCCGTGCTAGTGAGAATTACTAGTGTGATTAGGCTTTGTGCGCTTTGCTCACTAGTATGTGTAGGTGCTCCCCAGTTTGATTGAGTACTAGTTGCTTAGGTTTGTGTGATCTTGTAATCTAGTATTGGATAGGCGAGCACTACCTTACACCTTAGTTGCTCAATTAGAATCTTTGTAAGGTGCTTGAACTTAGATAGAGGGGTGTAGTCTTGGTTAGACCGATAGATTCAATTCCGTATTTAATTCGGGTCATCCGTGTGATTAAGTTTTTAGAAGGGACTATTCACCCCCTCTAGTCCGCCATCTCGACCCTTCACCTAGTCTACTCCATCGCCTACTATGTCTGCAGCGATGGTGAGACCCCGGCGTCGTTACCTTAAGCCGCCGAGTAGTACCATATCGGATGGACGGACAAGTTTGCCGTGTCCTTATCCAAGTTGTCCACGCGACCGGCCTCTCCGGCCCATCCTCCCTTCTTGCCGGGGCCGGTCCCCTTTCGTCGCGTTACTCTTCCGACCGCTTGGCACGAGAGATTGGGAGAGGAAAGGCCAGCGAGCAAAGGCCGGCAGCCCCGGCCGGGTTGATGAGGACAACGGAGCCCTTTCGCTATTCGCCGGGCCGCTTTGCTTTGGTTCCGCTTTGATCCAGACCGGCCGGGTGGCTTTTTCCGTTCCGCCTCATGACATAGCAACAAGCTGTCGATTCGTGAAGGCAAGGCAAGGCCGGCCCCCGCCCGATCGCGTGTTCCTCTCCTCCTCCTTTCGATTCCCCGTCCCTCAGTCGCTTGCCTTTGCAGAAAAGAGGATCCATCCATCTCCTTTGACAATGCCCTGCCTCCCATCGATCTCTATTTAATCACCGACCTGGTGTTACCGTTATTAATGTTTCATCTAATACTATGATGGGTTACCATGGGATTTTTTGCAAGAACGCGGCCCTCGCTCACTCGACCGTTTGGTTGGTGGTTGCTATCCCAATCTAGCATGGCTAGGATAGTTGAGGCTTGGCCAGGCCAAACTGGCTTTTTAGCAAGCCAAGATGACCTTGTTTGGTTACACGTATCATCTAAGCCCGGCTAGCAATCGAGTGTGTTTGGTTGTCCGACTTGCACTTCATACAATTACCTGTTCTCTACTTTGGTGAGCTCACCTCCTCTTAGACATTTCATCAAACAGCTGGCCAGCGGTGGCCCGTGATGTCCGAGATGGCGAGGCGGCGTGGAGAGGCTTGCGGCAGCCGGCTTGGCCTGCTAGGCGCAGCAGTGGGAGGTCAAGACGAGTACGACGTAGAGCGAGACAAAGAATGCGGTGATCCAGACGGTGATCTCCCCATTGACGAGCACCGCCAGCAGGTAGGAGAGCGCGAGGAGGAAGCAAAGGTCGCGCACGAAGCCGCGCCACTCGACGGCGACCCCACCGCCAAGCACGCCCATGGCGAGCGACGACGCCCGCGACGACGGTGGAGACGGCAGCCCCGCCGAAGGCTTCTTGAGCCCGACCCCGCCGTCTGCCGCCTCGACATGAAGGACACGACGCTAGGGCCTAGACTCCGCCGCCGCCGCTCGACGCTGGGACATGACACCGAGCCCGACCCGCAAGGTCACCTAGAGGATTGAACCTGCTTTTTCTCCACCACCGCCGCCATAGTCGCCTCGGGAGGCGTTGCGTGTGCTCGCTCCTCATTTCCCCGCGGTGGGGGACGGCCAAAGATGACGCCGTCAGGGCTCAGGCCCGTGGCAGCGCTTCTTAGGGCGCCACCCAGCGGCGTCCCTTGGGGGGTCCTGCGATGACTCGACCATGCTGGCGAGCGAGCAAGGAGGTGAGAACCGAATTCTCACCGGCGGAGGTGACGGAAAGGAAGAGGAGTGGCTGGCCCTGGCCTAGTCAGGGTGGGACGCCCAAATCCTACGTTCAGGGTGAGCCAGGCTAATTGTGTACGGCGAGCCAAGGTTGGCCAAGCCCTAGGATAAATTCAAGCAACCAAACACCTAGAACTTGGCCTAAAGTAGCCCATGGCCGCATCTAGATTGCAACCAAACACGCCCAATGTTCCTCCCAATCATGGCTTAATTAGAGCTGCCTGTCAAATACTCATACTACGTTAGGTACACCGTTTGCATCCATGCGGACGTAAGCGCTGCCTAAATCGCCGTGATAAAAGAAGGGAGGGACCGGCATGCCTGCCTACCCGATGGACACACCATAACACAAGCTGCTAGCTAGCCTAGCCTATGGCCAAATTCAGCGTGCCCCGACTCCTTCGAGAGCAATCGGACACCGCACGGCTCGTTTCTACTACAGCTACAAAGATAGGGACGACAACAACGACGAAATCTCTCTCCATCACATCAAGTTTTTACCCATATGCATGGTACATTAAATGTAAGTAAAAATAATAACTAATTACATAATTTAGTTTAGTTATAAATCACGAGACGAATCTATTGAGCCTAGTTAGTCTACCCATATGCATGAAGCATTAAATGTAAATAAAGATAATAATTAATTACACAGTTTAGTTGTAAATAACGAGACAAATCTATTGAGCCTAGTTAGTTTATAATTGGATAATATTTGTCATATACAAACAAAACGTGCTACAGTTGCAAAGTTAAAAATTTTCTACCTTTTTACGCAATCTAAACAAGGCCCAATTACCAATGCACGCGCTGGACAGACGGATGGTTGCTGGGCAAAAGCGGCGACTCATAAAAGTACGCACATTAGCTTGAAAAGAATGGGATCATCCCGGCAATAAGTTCCTTGGATTAGCAAAAAGGCAGGCACTTCTCCACTCTCCAGGATGGCAGCTGGCGTGTGCATGCATGCATGCATGTAACGCAACGCGGTGCGGTGGTAGGGATAAACAAATGTGGAGCCACAGGGAGCTGTCAGTGTCAGCTGCATGATCAGGAGCACGTTCTCGCCTACTGTAGCAGCTGTACTACTGTTGTAGGAGGAGTCTCGAGAGTCGAGATCCTCTGCATTCGTCGTGTTTTCCCATTGCGCTCTTAGAGCAACTCCAATAGAGCCCCCTAAGAGCAACTCCTGTGGACTTCATAAATAGATATCTATTCTATTTTTTTAGGAGCTTAAATAAAAAAAACTTCATTGGGCCTCCTATTTAGACTTCTATTTTAGGAGGACTCCCAAAATATAGTTTCAGGCCCCTAGGAATAGGAGGACTCTATCCCTACCCTAGCAATAGTCTTGAGCTGGAGTTGGAAGCAAATTTGGGTCCTTATTTTTATAGGCCAAAGCATGCAAATAGAAAACTAGGGGTCCAATTTGTATGTTGGGCTGAAGTTGCTCTAAACAGTCCTATATTCTAATTTTAGGAGCTTGAGCAAAAAAAACTATTCCAATGGGGTTTCTATTTGGACTCCTATTTTAGGAGACCTCCTAAATTTTAGTTTTAGACCCCAGAATTGGGAGGATCCTATCCCTCCCCTATGGTCTTGGTGTTGGCATTTCTAACGTCACTACTAAAAAGCGTAGATAAATCCTACCTCTAGCAATGACCCCTTAAATGGTCGGTTTATAATTACTTGTCATTAGCAACTAGCCACTCTTGAATTACTAACATTCCTAAACATGAAGTAAGTTGTCATCCCCAATTATATTGCTAGAAAATTAACATAGATTTACATTGTACTATTGTGACTAGGCAGATAAAATATATGAATAAGATATGAATGTAAACTAATAGGTTTCGCAAGCGGACGTATAATTATACCGTTGTAGCATTTTACCTAGGGAAGTCTTCAGATTGTCGATTTATAATTATACCTCTGGAAAAGCTATGTAATAAACTATTATTATTATATTGATGAGAAACTATATAGACATGATAAACGTTATTACCTAAGTCTTATACTCTAATCGTAACAGGCAGAGGTCACAAGATAAATAAGAATAAATATGGGTGATAGCATAATCATCAAGTATCATAATTAAGGATAATCATCGAGCATCTTACTAGTCATAATCATAGCTAGCCATTTGATAAACTAGGGAAATAGGTCTATAACTACATCAATTGAATAACTCTAATTAGTGCAACTACATCTAGTAATCATTGCTAAGTCAACCCTAAATCATCATTGCATGTAAAGAGGCATCAACTAATGAGGGTATTAAGACCTAAGTCACCTCCTTCGCGACCGTGCCCATGCTAATCCTACATACGGGGGTGGACTACAGAGGAACTAACGTAGCTGTCACCTACGCAGACTACCACACGCCCGGCATATCGTGGTGCACTCGCAGATAAACAAGACATCTAGACACCACGCCTACATATCGCCTATCATCTACCCATTGTACATATGGATAAACGCTATACGAGCAATTACATGAATTCAATAAGATCGAAGTAACTAAACTAGACATATAATCAAAGTAGACAATGACTATTGCAATTAAGAACATATGAATCTATTTAGAGTAAAGTCTCCCTAATCTGAATAATGAATACAATAAAGTAATTAAGAACTAGATCTATTACCGAACTCTCACGCTCCAGCCAGACGCCAGGGGCTCCAGATCCGATGAAGAACTATATCTCCTCTACTTCTAATCTAGCTAGCTAATCCTATGAGCTAGAAGGGCTCTTGATGAACTTGAAGGCTCTTGATGCTTGACGGCTTGAGGCCTTGATGAATAATGAATTGGCTCTCCCGGGGGGTCTACCCACATACTTATAGTCGGTGGGATGCGCGTGCGCGCCGCAGATCAAACCGACGTAACGTAGGGCCGAGATGAACCCTTGGAGGCGGTGGAGGAACATTCCAGAAGGGGAAGCCAAACCCTAATAGGGGCGCCGCCGGCTGCCATGGTGGGGCCGGCTGCCCCACCGGCGGCGCTGGCCCTCCCTGCTCCTTCCGGTGTCTTCTCGAGTCTTCCCGAGTCTTCCCGTGATGTAGTCCCGTGGGCGGATAAGTTTCGTGGTTATTTTGCACTAGAATCCCTTTTTCAGCTTTTTCTCGAAATCACCCCGAAATTACGTAATATGCAAAACTCGTGGAATTTGTCGATAAAGCCCTAGACTAGTGTGTTTTCTTGTTTTCCTTTGGGCAAAAAGCCTTAGTAAAAGTTGACGCTAATGTGTGTCAACACTTGGGCTGGAGTTGGAGTCAATTTTGAGCCTTTACTTTTTACAAGTCAAGTATGCAAATGAAAATATAGGAGCCCAATTTGCATGTTGGGCTGGAGTTGCTCTTACGACGCCCCCGTGTTTACGCCGATTGATTGATGAAAAAAATAGTTGCGCTTCATCCAATCGACTTCTGAGCTTGGTCGTCATCGTAGCATACTTGGTTCAAACGGATTGACAAGTACCAGTAAGATCAATTAGATTTTCTGAAAATATAAAATTCTTTTTTAAAAAAAGTATCTAAATATTTTTCTCTAGAATAACCATAGATTTTGATGAGACAGGGTTACCAGTTTTCTATCTATTTCAAGATAACTATTGATTTAGACAGAGAGGGATATACCAAGAAGTCCCGATCTATGCAACCTTAGCACCGATTTCTTCAACTATGCCACAATTCAGTTGATCTTATCTAGAAAGTGCTAATCCTTGCCACTTAATTGAAGAACACAGGCAATAACGAGATAATATGCAACTCAAGTAAAGTGACAATAATTTGCAGATGCATGATTAAGATTTCAATGTGAGGTTTTACAAACCGACAATGATAACTATTTAAAGATAGATTGATTTAAAACAAAACCTAAACCCTAGTGCGGTTTGTGGCTACTATATGGTATAAGAGCATCTCCAGCAGCTCCCCTTTCTCATCCCTCATCCTCATAAATCTACTATATTGGGAGAGATGAACCAATTTTACTTCTCCAAAGCAGCCTTCCCTATATGATCCCCTTTTATTGGTGATCACCAATATATCCTCCATCTCTCCTCATATAAAGGAGGAGTTGCATCTCCCCAATAGCCGGGTCCACCACTAGCTTTCACTATCTTTCACACCATGCATGACTATCACCTTCTTTTGATAGGTGGACCCTATATGTATTGGGAAAGATTATTGGTGATCTGTTGGAGTACCTCCCCCAATAGCCTAGAAAAACAGTATTGTTGATCACCAATATCACTCTATTGGGGAGGAAATATTGGTGAGCTGATGGAGATGCTCTAAGGGTCATCAATGTTCGGTGAGTGCTGGACCGAAAGTGTTGGACATAACCTTTTGGCTCCAAACTCTAATTTTTATGATCTTGAACTTTTTATAAAGCTAATGAAAAGCACTACAATTTTAAATTGATCTCATGTCAATTTAAGCACATCCAAAATCACAAGACAAAATTCTAATTTAGCCATCTTTTTGTCTCGATATCAATGGCTTCACTTTTTGTTCGTGCTTTATATTCTAGCTTCTACTTCTTGGTGACTTACATTTCTAGCATGTCTTGCAATCTTCAATATAGCTTGTAATGTCTTGCTTGAGGTGTTGATCATTCGACCACCATTTTGCCTAACTCCAATCCACCTTTCATCCATTTGAACCATACCTTATATACTAGCAAACAACATTTGTCCAAATGGTTATGTTTGTTCATCAAACACCAAATTTCCAATTTAATGGCCCAAGGGTCCATTTTCCTTGCACAAGGAAGAGCCGTTAGGCAGAAGAAAGTGGCACTAGGCATGGAGGAGGTGATGGGGGGAGGTGGGAGCATTAGGGGGGATGAGGCGTTGGGTGGAGGAACCAGCGTAGGCGGTGGGAAACCAATATTATAGAAAAGTAGAGGCTTACACCCGTGGGAATGGGTGGTAGTAGAGGATGATTTAGGTAGTCAACAAATGGGGGTATGTATGTAGCTTGTTGGATGTTGTTGTTGTTTAGAATTGCAGACTATAACAAATAGATACATCTTCTTTCTATGAGTTATAGAAAGCTATAGCACAGCCTATAGCGTAACTATAATAGATAGTAATATTTTAGGGTTATGTACGTCATGTAAGCAGATAAGAACTAAAGGTATCATACGTTTTTAAATTTGTATATGACGTACCCTAGTTATTGGAGGATGTACCCTATTTATCAGATGTATCCTATTTATCGAAGATGGACCATGCTACCATTTTTAGAATCTATAGGGGTTATATGTTAAGAACAAAAGGAGAGTTTAGTTCAAGTACAAGAAAGTTCAAGAAATAAGGAGAGAGGGAAGAAAAATAAGCGGCGAATAGGTTACAAGTTAACTCTCGTGTTTTGTAATGTTGCTCTTAACGCTTTTTGAATCCATTTTACCACTCCACCAACCCAACAACCTCCGATCAATTTGCTCCACGCAAGAAGCACCTAAAAACTAGCTAAGTAGAGGTGGAGGAGGGTGAAACCGGAGTTGAAAAAAAACCAGCCTTCCTCCTCCCTTGCTAGACGCATGCGAGTGAACGCTAGCCGCCTCTACGACCCTACCTACCGGTTTTTCTGGCTAATCGCCTCGGCATGGCGCTGGCGAGAAGAGAGCATGCGATGAAGGCGATAGGATGGTGTGACGGAGAGGGCACGAAAAAGATGGCATCGACGCAACGAAGAGGGCTTCGACATTGGCATGGAAGAGAGCGCTCGAGAGCGGCGAAGACAAAGATGGGATAAGGAGAGAGAATAGAAGGAAAAAGAAATAAGAGGAAAATGATGAAAGAAAATTTAAAAATGGAAAGAAAAAAAAGATAAAGATATTATAATTCATGCTTTTAACATCCATGTGAAAGATGTTTTCCCAAGTTACAAATAAGGCTACTTTTATCGAAACTGCAGCTCTATCAAATAGGCTCTTAACTGTGGAGTACTCTATTCACTCCAAATTATAAGTCAACAACAACAACAACAACAAAGCCTTTTGTTCCAAGCAAGTTGGGGTAGGCTAGAGGTGAAACCTAAAAGAGACACAAAATAGAGAAACACATAAAGGGCACAAGACAGACAGAGTTAGGGTCACGGCTCGTGCACGTTGATTGCTAGTTTCCAAGTGCTCCTATCCATAGCTAAATCCTTGGAGATATTCCACTCCTTAAGGTCTCTCTTAACCGACTCATCCCAAGTGGGGGTTTTAGGTCGACCTCTACCGCTCTTTACACTATCAACCCGCTTTTAGAACCCCACTACGCACCGGGCGCCTCAGAGATCTTCGTTGGACATGTCCAAACCATCTCAACCGATGTTGAATCAATTTCTCCTCAATTGGTGCCACCCCAACCATATCCCGAATATCATCGCTTTGGACTCTATCCCTTCTTGTGTGCCCATTAAACCAACGCAACATACGCATCTCTCCTTACACAATTGCTGGACATGTCGCCTTTTTGTAGGCCAACATTCAAGACCAGATAACATCGCCAGCGGATCGCCGCCCTATAAAACTTACCTTTTAGCTTCGAGGCACCCTTTTATCACAAAGGACGCTAAGCTTGACGCCATTTTAACCAACCGCTTGAAATTTATGACTAACATCTTCATCGATGTCGCCATCCTTTTGTAGCATCGATTCTAAATACCGAAAGGTACCCTTCTTGGCCACCACTTGCCCATCTATACTAACATCTCCCTCCTCATGCCTAGTCGCTACTGAAATCGCACCTCATGTACTCGGTCTTGGTCCTACTAAGTCTAAACCCTTTCGATTCTAACATGTGTCTCCATAGTTCTAGCTTCCTATTAACCCCCCGTCCCATCTTCAACTAGCACCCACATCAGCAAGAAAGAGCATACACCAAGGGATGTCACCTTGTATGTCCCTTGTGACCTCATCCATTACCAAAGCAAATAAATAAGGGCTCAATGCTGACCCCCGATATAGCCCTATTTTAATTAGAAACTCACCGGGTGTCGCCATCACATGTTCGGACAAACGTCACCGCATCCCTCGTACATATCCTTAATGAGGGTAATGTACTTAGTTGGGACTTTATGCTTTTCCAAGGCCCACCACATGACATTTCTCGGTACTTTGTCATATGCCTTCTCGAGGTCAATAAAGACCATGTGCAAGTCCTTCTTCTGCTCCCTATGTCTCTCCATCAATTGTCGTATCAAGAAAATCGCCTCCATGGTCGACCTACCAAGCATGAACCCAAACTGGTTTTGGGTCACACTTGTCACTCCTCTTAGGCGACGCTCGATAACCCTCTCCCAGAGTTTCATCGTATGGCTCATCAACTTAATCCCACGGTAGTTAGTACAACTTTGAACATCTCCCCTTGTTCTTGAAGATCGGTATTAAAAATACTTCTCCATTCTTCAGCATCTTGTTTGACCAAAAGATGTGGTTAAAAAGCTTAGTTAACCACACAATCGCTCTAGCACCCAGACATCTCCACACCTCAATGGGGATACCATCAGGGCCCATCGCTTTACCTCCCTTCATCCTCTTCAAAGCCTCCCCGATCTCTGCCTCCTGAATTCTCCTCACGAAGCGCCTGTTGGTATCATCAAATGAGTCATCCAACTCAAGGGTAGGACCCTCATTCTCCCCATTAAACAACTTGTCGAAATACTCTCTCCATCTTTCCTTGATCTCTACATCCTTCACCAGAAGTCGATCTGTCCCATCCTTGATGCATTTGATTTGGTTGATGTCCCTCGTCTTCCTCTTACGGATCCTAGCCATCCTATAAATGTCCTTCTCCCCTTCCTTCGTGCCTAGCCGCCGATAAAGGTCATCATACGCCTAACCTTTTGCTACACTCACAGCTCGCTTCATAACCCTCTTCGCTATTTTATAGCTCTCGATGTTGGCTGCACTCTTGTCACAGTGGAGTCACTTGAAACACTTCTCCCTAATGGCCCTTTGCACCTCGTCATTCCACCACCAGTGTCCTTCGCTTCCCGCTTTGCCTTCCCTACTCACTCCCAAAGACTTCCGAGGCCACCTTTCCGAACACATGTTGCCATCTTTAGCCACATGTCGCCCTGTGATCTTCCCCTTCTTCCCAAGGCCCCTCGCCTAGCATCTTCTCCTTAAACATTTGCACTTTGCTTCCCCTCTAAGCTTCCACCACTTCGCCCTCGCAACCTTGGCCCATTTGTCCCGATGGACATGTATCCGAAAGCGAAAAGGCTGCCACCACAAGCTTGTGTTGGGGGACAACACACTCCCAAGGTATCACCTTACAATCTAAGCAAGCACGCCTATCCTCCCTCCTTGCAAGGATAAAGTCGATCCTGGCTCGAAAGTGTTGTCCACTAAGAAAGGTCACAAGATGGGATTCCCTCTTCCAAAAGAGGGTATTCGCTATCAACAAATCGTGAGGCCAACGCAAAGTTCGTAACATCCTCCCCTTCTAGATTCCTACCGCCATACCCGAACCCCCCATGCACCCGCTCAAAACCTACATTAGTCGCACCCACATGGCCATTGAGGTCTCCACCTATGAAGAGTTTTCGCTGGTAGGCACGGTACTAACCATGCTATCTAAATCTTCCCAAAACCGCCACTTGGTGCTCTCACTAAGACCCACCGAGGGCATAGGCACCGATCACGCTCAGAGCCGAATCTCCAATACCAACCGAACTAGGATAATCCGTCCCCTTGCCTCCTAACATCAACCACTCCGTCCTTAAGGCTCCTATCGATCAAGATGTCTACCCCATTCCTACCTGATGTTGTCCCCCGTGATACCAAAGTTTGAAGCCGCATTCTCCACTTCCTTCGCCCTCCGGCCCTTCCATTTGGTCTCCGAACGCATAGAATATTTACACACCCCCCTAATTGTCGCATCGGCTAGCTCTCTCTTTAACTTACCGCCTAGGGACCCTAACGTTCCAGCCTACCTAGACGAATCCTAGTTGGCTCGGCTATTTTTACCCTTCGCACTGCCGAGGGAAGTGCGAAGACCCTTGCTCATTTTTCACTACACCCTGGCGAAGATGTAAAGGCCACTAAGGTTGCGACCCGACCCTTGCTCATTTTTCATCGCACCGGATCACGATACGATGCGCCACTAAGGGGATGACGACTGCCCTTGCCCATTTAACACCACACGCTGGTTCCGATGTAAGGCCGCTAAGAGGGTTACGCCCCCAACGAATCTCTTGTGGGTTTCACGCACATTAGAGTGGCTGCTTTTTTATGTTGGTTCGCTAGACCTAACACAACCCTCCTCCTTTATGGGCTTTGGGACCGCTATGTTGAAACGACTCAAGAAAGTCTTCCAAACCAACATAGGCGGAGTTACTCCAAATTATAAGTCGCTTGACTTTTTTTTGGTACATCCATTTGCTATGTATCTAGATATAGTAATATGTCTAAATACATAGCAAAATGGATGAACCAAAAAAAAATCAAAACGATTTATAATTTAGAACGGAGGGAGAATATACATGGAGCCACGTAACGGGATCTCAAGCTAATGTGGCCAAACCAAGAGAAGCCAGTATTTTCTCTATTCAAATGTAAATTTATGTTGATTTCTTTGAAATGCTTTATTTCCTATGTAATTGTCGGTGCTAAAACTAGTGGTCCTAGTACCAACGAGTGAATTTACGTGCGTGTTCCCAACCCCGGATGGTGTGCAAGAAGGACACAAGAAGGTTTTGTATTATCCCGCACCAAGGTGCCCGTAGGTAGGGTGTACAAGCAAGTGGAGAGAGGAACTGTCCCAAGTCTCGTGTGAGATGAGTGGAGTGTGTGTGTTTTGTTTGCCAAGGAGATTGCTTGACTTGCTTCCTAGGATTCCCTGCCCCCGGAGGACCCCCGTCCCCCCTTTTTATAGCCGGAAGGGGAGGGACGGGCTTTTACAAAAGTACAGTGTTTGAATAGGAAAGACGGCGGTGGGCGCCGCCATCCTCGCCGAGGCCTAGGGCCTTCTCTCTCCTTGTGCCGAGGCCCCCGTGAGGGCGGCGATTTTGTCTTGCACGGCGCCAAGATCAAGCCGATGGCGGCGCCGCCCCGTGAGTCGGCCTCGTTCTGGTGAAGGAGGGGACGCCCGCCTCTCTCAGGGTCGGGCGTGGGCGTCATGATGAGCGTGCCTGTGTACCGTGGCTCGTAGCTTTGACTCACTCCCCGTCCCGGCTCCCGAGGGCCGCGGCATCGTTGTCGATACGGCGTGGCCGACGAGATAGGGCCAGACGGGGCCATCTTCGTCTGCCCTGGCCTCGAAGCCCGGGTGCACAGTGGCGGAGGCACGGGAAGACTCGGCCGCCGTGGGGGGTGGCGCCCGTGCTCTCGCCGAGGATGCGGCATGTCTGTGATTTGGACTTCCATGATGGGACTGTGCAGGGGGTTAGTCATCATGTCGCCTTACAAAGGGGCGAGCATGGCTGCTACATGGGGATTGCGTAATCGTGAGCGTGCAGCGCGAGTGGTGGGGGGCTCCCATCCCACACTTGCCAGGGGCTAAGCCACGGCTACCACCTTGTGGGAAGGCGGGCGATATACGTCAAGTCGGTGGTCGATCCTTGACCTGAGGTGATGCTGTCGTCCCGGAGGCCTTAGCGCGGGGGCTCGGGCGGGACGGGAGGCGGGAACTCGGGCCCGAGGCCGCTGCAGGAGGGAGGCCTCGGGGCGAGGCGGGTGTTAGTGCCTGGTCCGAGGCCTCGGCGAGGGGGAGGCCTCGGGCAGGCGTGGCGTTAGTGCCCGCCCCGAGGCCTCGGCAGGGAGGGCTAGGCCGAGGACGGCAGTGACGCCCGCCCCGAGGCCTCTCGGGCCGAGAGGCTGGGCGAAGTCGGGCGGACGCCCGTCCGAGGCCTCTACGGGGAGGCTGGGGTAGGCGGAAAAACAGGAACTCGTCCGAGGCCTTGATGAAGGAGGCTTAGGACGGGCGGAAGCTAGCGCTTGCTTGAAGTCCCCCGCAATGTGGGCTCGGTGGTGTTGGTGCGTTAAGGCGCTGGGCCTTGGCAGTCGCGTGTTTTGTTACCGTGTGGCCTAGTTTTGCGTTTCTTGGGCCTAATTGTTAGAGGGCCCTTAATTTGGTCCTCGACAAGAGCCCCCCGAGCCTCCTCAAGGAGTGGGAACACTCGTTCGTGAGGCCGAGGTCGTGTCTTAGTCTAGTTCATGCCGGGCTAGCAAGTTAGATGCTCTAGGCGTCCTCCCGGCATGGGTGCGCGCGAAGGAAGACCGGGCGGGTGTAGCCCCCGAGGCCTCTGAGGGGCGTGAGTGATCTTCGAGGGATTGTGCGTGCTTGGTGAGGGTGTTCGCTCACCTCGAGATCGTTTCTCCTGGGGGGGGGCGAAGCGGCCACCGGTGTAGCCCCCGGGCCTTGAGGAGTGTGGGTGCTTCTCCGAGGGCTCACATGTTTCCGGGTCAGTAGTGCTTGTGCTTGCCAAGTCCCTGCCCGCCGGCTCGTCCCGGGGGCATGACGCGTGGTTAGATGACGCCCTACTCCGGCCGCTGCGGATAGCCCGAGCCCTGCTCGGGCGTGGGGCGGCCGCGAGGTACTTGGCAAGTAGCTTCGTGAACGCGCATCCCTTCCGCAGGGGTGAGGGTGGATTTTATCACGCCCGCCGGTGACGAGTGTCACACGCAACTAGATCCTCGGTGAGCCGAAGGGGGATCCAAGTGAAACGCCCGGGCCCCTGCTCGTTAGGGGTTGGCCGGGCCCGGAGGCGCTGCTTTCATAAGAGCCCGCACGTGTCCCCGAGGCGGGGCTCGGGTCCCCGTCCGCCGGGTCCCGAGGGCTCTGTGCTCTCCCACGCTGGATCCCCCTTTCTCGTGGTGCCGTGGCCGGCCTCGGATGCTACAGGACGGCTCGGCCGCGCAGGCTATGCTGTATGAGGCCGCCCGAGCTGCCCCTCGACTCGCTGCCCCCGAGGGAGCCGCCGAACCCTCGAGATGGGCCAGCCTGCACTTCCGACTCGTAATGGGTCGCCGCCTGCCCTTCCGGGGAAGGAAGCGCTTGGTGTGAACACCCCGCCGTGGGGGACGTGGGCGCGCTTTTTCGTGTGGTCGCCATGGATGTGGAGGCCGCTGAAGCGGTGGCGGGCCCCACTTTCTCCGCCGTGGCAGCTTGCCGGGCACGCTGCTTGCGGGTCCCACTGGGATGTGATGCGGCGCCGCGGTCGCCACCGAAAGCCGGCCAGCGCCAGCCCCCCGGTTCTCGTGTGCCGGGATTTTATGTGGAGAAAAAAACTCGCGATCGCGGCGTGAGGCGCCGCTGGGCCGTGTGGCTGTGGCCGGGGCCGGCGCTCGGGTCTCAGGCGACGTGTACCTGAGTGGGAAATCCCTGCCCATGCATTAAATGCGGCAGGTGAACCGATCGGGGTTTTTCGGGTATAAAACACGGTGTGGGTGGCCGTCTGGTTTCTTTCGCCTCACCCTTTGCGCCAGCAGCAGCCCGCCGCCACATTCGCATCCAGCGCCGCCGAGAGGGAACGGGAACGAGAAGGGAGAAAACCACCGGGTGACTGCCCTAGCCCACTGTCGCCATGGCGCCGAGGCCCGCAGATCGCCGGGCGCCGAGGAGTGGGGGAAACCCAGCCTCGTGGACGCCGCCGGAGCTGATGCAGGCTGGGAAG
The DNA here is from genome assembly GCA_015844335.1 of Chrysopogon serrulatus. Classification (NCBI taxonomy): domain Eukaryota; kingdom Viridiplantae; phylum Streptophyta; class Magnoliopsida; order Poales; family Poaceae; genus Chrysopogon; species Chrysopogon serrulatus. The sequence continues at coordinate 31,699 of JADLZL010000905.1, forward strand.
GGGCTTCTCCGCCTCGCGCCGACCCGGTGCCGGGAGTGGGATTGTCCCCGCCCGGCCGGCTCACTGGCTCCCCGCACCTCCGCCCGGGTACGCCGGGAGCTTCACCGACGCTCCATGAGAATTGTTCGGGATGCCGGTGGGCCGGTTCTTGAGGGCCATCCCTCGAGTACTCACGGCCCGGAGCTGCGTAACCTCAACCCCAACTCCATCACGCCACCGGGCGGTGTTCGCCGCCTTGTGCGAGGGATACTTCTGAGTCGAGCCCCACCGGGATCTCTGCTCTATTTTCTTCGAGGGCGCCCTCTACTTCAAGGGCGCCCTGCAGGGGAAGAGGATGCCCGTCAAGGCCGGGGAGTCGATATAATTAAATCAGCGGAATCGCCACCGACTCCTACATCCCGACGAGGCTCGCTGCCCTCCAACCGCTGGCCGGCGCGCTGAAGTGGTTCTATCTCCGAACGATTTCCACACCTGCCCGCCACCGGAAGGTGTTTGAGGCGAGCCCGCAAGGTGGGAGGGAGGAGATCATCGAGGAGAAGACCACCTGGCCGAAGAAGGTGTTCCCGGCCTTGAAGATGCCGACCTGTAGGGGTTGATGCGCTTGGTCGTCATTGCCGCCTTTCCACCAACGGCCAAGTCCTCCCCTCATGTCGAGGCGGCTTTTTCCCTGCTCGACATGCAGGAAAGGAGCCCCCTGGCCGGGACAGGATGTCGCCCCGTCGACCTCGAGTTCGACGAGGTTGTCGAGCGAACGAAGGAGGCGGCGACGGTGACCGACCCTTCCTCCTCTCCTTGTGGTCGCGATGCGCCCCCACCCGACGCCGTATCCTCCGTGGTGAGTTCCTTTGATTGTGCTTTGTATCGTTGATGCTCGTGATCTCCCCTTTAGCCTCACCTTGTTTTTTTCCTCGTAGGGACCGGCCGAAGTTGAGAGCTGCCGAAGCCTCCCCGCCTCCGCGGTGAAGGAGGCTAACAAGGCCATTAAGCGGGAGCAGGAGGAAGGAGAAGAAGAAGAAGGAGAAGAAGAAGGACCGAACATCCGCAAGGAGGGGAGAAGCGCGCCTCGAGTGAGGGGAGGCGCCAGAGGACGAGGGGCTCGAGCCGACGCCTCGACACCACCGGCGCCGATGATTTATGATGAGGATGACGAGGAGGAGGAGGAGGACTACAGCTTTTTGGCTTGGCCGCACGCCTCGTGGAGAAGGGAGTGGGGCGCCGTGGGCCGCCGAAGGACACCCCCGCCTCCTCACCGAGGCTTCACGGTGGCCGAGACGACTGCTCCGGGAGGAGCGAGGCCTCCCCCCGAGTCATCCCACTGCCCCGCCGGGGGCGACTCGGGTCCTGCCCTCGAACGACTCCGAGGCGGCGGGAGGGACCGCCGAGGGTGAGGCGCAGCCTCGGCCGAAGAGGCGGGCGCGGGGCCAAAGGGTTGTCCCTGCGTGCCCGTGACCCCGAGTCGCTGGGCCGAGGACACCTCAGTCCGAGCCTCTGCTGCGAGCACGGCTGAGCGGGTTTGGCTTTCAACCGGTCGCTGTAGGTGTCTGCCCTTTTAGTCTTCCTCCGCCGCTTTCTTTTTTTTTTTTTCTTTTTTGAAGACTCACTCTTCTTGCTACGCAAAGCAAAAGCGCAAGACGGCCCCAGCCTCGCCCCGCTTGTTCACGCAGCAGTACCGAGGCTACAGTGCCAAGACGGGCGAAGCGCCACCGCTGCCCCTCGGGTGGTGAGCGCGGGCGACCGAGGAAGCGGTGAATCGAGGCGCCTCGGCCATGGAGCCACCCTCCGCGCGTGACGGAGAGGGCGCAGCGCCCGGGCGCAGGCCTTGGCGGCGCCCGGCTGGAGGCCGTGGACGGCGCCTGCCGCGAAGCCGTGGACGGCGCCGCCTCGACGCCACCGGGCGACATGGTCATGGAGGAGCGAGCGCCTGCTCCGCCTCCTAAGCCGCGCCGACGCAGAGGTGGTGGGGATCCCCTCCTCGAGGGAGACCACCCCCGCTGGGGAAAGAGGTGGTCGCCGTGATGCTACCTCCTCGGGTGGCAACCGTGATGGGGTCGCCGACCGGGCGCCGAGGGGTCCTCCAGCCAGAACGTGCTTCGCCAGATTGTCCTGGTCGGACCGCCGGACCCGGAGGACCGCCGCCCACGCGGCCGGACGACGCCTTTGGAGTCGACTCTGGGAGCAAAGTGACAAGTACATGAAGTCGGCCAAAACTGCTTGGTGTGCCGACGATCTTCTCCTGTGGACCTCCCCGACCTAATGAAGGTAATACAAACATTTGTGGTCGAAGCCCATTTGGCATGAGCGCCCAAAGGCGGCTAATCCGCTTGGCCCCCCGACTGCTATAGGATTCCGTGGCGTCCCTAGAGAAATCAGAAGCCCGGTTCAGCCTCGTGTCCGATGAGGCGCCCATCTCCAACGACAGTGAGGCAAACCAAATAAGCAAGACCGAAATGGGCCGCTGAACGAGGAGCTGGGAAAGCCCGCGCCGAGAAGGAGGCGATGAGGATCGGCGGGGCTGTTTAGCCTCCCAAGACTATCGGACCTTGACAGAGAACCCCGGTGAATATGGACACCGATCACCGCCTTTTGTCAACGATGTCACCATGGTGCGGGCCGAGCTTGGGCAAGCCGGAATGAGCTATCCAAATCTGAAAGAGCTGGCGGAGGAGTGTGGCGCGGACGGAAGGTAAGTCTTTGTCGCTTTTGGGCAACAGATCCTTGCATCCCAGCCTCCAATACCGATTTCCCCCGGGCGGATGCAGAAATCAGGAGGAAGTCGCCTGGAGCAAGCGGGCGGACCTGGGCAAAGGCAGACGGCCTATTCCTCGGCGCAGGCGGAGCTCGAGGCCCCAAGGAGAAGGTCGGAGCCGCTTGCGTAATAATGGGTCGAGGTCGGCTGAGTCCGGCCGGGCAAGCTCCATCGGGCAGCCTCGAGGCGTTGCCTGCACGGGTGGAAGGCCCACGCCTTCCGGGCCCGGCTGGACTTCGGGCTGCGGAAATGCACACCTTTTGGCGATGCCCTTTTTCCCACTACGACCTCGACCTCCCCAAAGTTTCCGAGGGGCTCATCGTCGCCGAGGACGAGGAGGGTCGCGAGAGGGGAGGTGTTCTGACGAGGCCGCCTGGGCGGGCCGGGAGGGGCTACGACCGCACTGGCCTGGGCACTTCCAGACGGCGATCCTCCCTTAACGCCGCCGAAGGAGCCGACGCCACCGACGCCATGGATGCCGCTACCAGTGGGAGGAGGGGGTCGAACGCCCCCTAGTGAGGTCTCGATGTTGGGCCGAAGCTGCCCACGTAAAAAAAACTTGATTAGCTTTTTGTTATTCTCTTGTTTTTGTTTGACAAGTACCGTGCCCGATGAGGCCTTATGATTTGTTTTTTTCGTTTCTCGCTTACTTTTTCGTGCCTTTGATTCTCGCATTTTAGATTAGGCCCTTGGCAGGACACAGAGTCCTTAGTCAAAGGTGGTTAAGTGTGAGGCACCCCTAGCACCTGGGCGTGGGCGGCCTCGTGGCTTTTCCCGCGCCCTGACGCTTGGAGCAGCCCCTTCCTCAAAGCATGAGGTGCCTCGGGCCCTATGGCAGCGAGTAGGAGTGTCGAGCGCATGGGCGAAGCAACCCGTAGCTCAACTAGCCTTAGGTTTCGGAGTAATCCCCTCCGTTACTCCTTCTTCCAAGCGCTCGAGATTTGTAACACCTAAAATGTTCGAAAACGACCGACAAAAAAGTGCGCCCGGCAGAGTGCCTTCGTGAGGGAGTCCCCCCCCCCCCCCCCCCGCTTAGCCCCCGAGGGAGGCCCTGGCTTGACGGGTCAAAACCAAGTCTCGCCTCGTGCCCGAGGCGTATAAGTAGTTGAGGTCCTCAGCCCCGAGGGCCCCTGGACATGTTTCTCATTTCCAAAAATTGTAAAAGTGTTTTCCATTCTCCTTTGAGAAACATGGAGCACAACTATAAGTGAGAGCTTTGGAAACTTAAGGGTAGTTTAATTTAGTCATGGAATGAAGCTGCTGTTGAGGACTTCTCCGTCCTCATTGGCGAGGCTTGTACGCGTGTCTCGCTTGAGGACTTCGCGCATTTATGAAGGGTCCTTCCCAAGGCGGTGAGCTTGTGGCGCCCCTCGTTGTCTTTACATGGAGACGGAGCACCGCATCGCCTTCCTTGAGGTCTCCGGCTCGGACCCGTCGGTCGTAGCTTTGAGGGACTGCTGGTATCTTGCCGAGTGTAGGAGGGCAGCATCCCCGGCGGGCCACATATCCAGCGAGTTCTCCCAGCCCACCGGGTTGCGCCCAGACTCCTCATAGGGACTTGAGCCCTCTGAGAGCCAAATTCCAAGTCAGTTGGGGGAGGGACGGCCTCAGTTTATACCAGGAAGAAAGGCGTGAACCCCTGCGGGCTCAGCTCGTTGTCGCCCCGAGGCCCAGA
>JADLZL010000906.1:0-65117 GCA_015844335.1 Chrysopogon serrulatus
TAAGATGAGCATCCGGCAACAAAATGCACACTTCGCGTGCGCTTTCGAAAAGCCGCGGCATCGAACGCGGCGACGAGATTACCACTGACTCCAAAACGTGGTAACGACCGCACTTGTTCCACATCACCTAAGATGAGCATCCTGCAACAAAAAACTTTTGCACACTTCGCGGCGCTTCCCGAAAAGCCGCGGCATCGAACGCGTGTGACGAGATTACCACTCAACTCCAAACGTGGTAATGATCGATGCACTTGTTCCACGCCACCTAAGATGAGCATCCGGTGCAACAAAAATTTTTTGCACACTTCGTGCGCTTTCCCCAAAAGTCGGCATTGAACGTGCGACGAGATTACTCACTAACTCCCGAAACGTGGTAACGACCGTGCACTTGTTCCACGTCACCTAAGATGAGCATCCGTGCAACGAAAATTTTTGCACACTTCTCGTGCGCTCCGAAAAGCGGCACTCGAACGCGGCGACGAGATTACCACTCGACTCCAAAGCGTGGTCAAATCGACCGTGCACTTGTTCCACGTCACCCTAAGATGAGCATCCAAAGCTGCAACAAAAATGCACACTAGTGCGCTGCCGAAAAGCCGGCATCGAACGTGCTGATCGAGATTACCACCGACTCCAAACGTGGTAACGACTCGCGCACTTGTTCCACGCCACCTAAGATGAGCATCCTGTGCAACAAAAATTTTTGCACACTTGCGGTGCGCTTCCCGAAAAGCCGCGCATCGAACGCGCGACGAGATTACCACTGACTCCAAACCGTGGTAACGATCGCGCACTTGTTCCACGTCACCTAAGATGAGCATCCGGTGCAACAAAAATGCACACTTCGTGCGCCTCGCGAAGCCGCGTGCATCGAACGCGCGACGATGATTACCACTCGACTCCAAACGTGGTAACGACGTGCACTTGTTCCACGCCACCTAAGATGAGCATCCGTGCAACAAAAATTTTTGCACACCTGTGCGTGCGCTCCTCGAAAGCGCGCATTGAACGCATGCATCGAGATTACCACCGACTCCAAACGTGGTAACGACCGTGCACTTGTTCCACGTCACCTAAGATGAGCATCCGGCAACAAAATTTTTTGCACACTTCGCGTGCGCTTCCCTGAAAGCCGTGCATCGAACGCATGCGACGAGATTACCAATAACTCCAAACGTGGTAACGACCGTGCACTTGTTCCATCGTCACCCAAGATGAGCATCCGTGCAACAAAATGCACACTTCGTGCGCTCTTCCCCCGAAAGCCGCATCGAACGTGCGACGAGATTACCACTGACTCCAAACGCGGTAATCGACCGTGGCACTTGTTCCACGCCACCTAAGATGAGCATCCGTGCAACAAATTTTTGCACACTTCTCGTGCGCTTTCGAAAGCCGCATCGAACGTGTGACGAGATTAGCCACTCGACTCCAAACGTGGTAAACGACGCATGCACTTGTTCCACGTCACCTAAGACAGAGCATCCGGGTGCAACATTTTTGCTCACTTCGGTGCGCTCGAAAGCCGCATCGAACGCGGCGGCGATCTGTGATTTGGCCACTCGACTCCCAAACGTGGTAACGACTCGCACTTGTTCCGCCGTGTCACCTAGGATGAGCATCCGTGCAGAAATGCACACTTCTCGTGCGCTTCGTGAGGCGTGGCACTACAACGTGACGAGATTACCACCGACTCCAAAGGTGGCAATCGATCGCGGCACTAAGTTCCATCGCTCACCTAAGATGAGCATCCAAATGCGGTGACTAAAATTTCTTGTGCGATACCAAGCGCTTTCCCGAAAAGCCATGCATCGAACGGTGCGCGCAGATTACCACTGACTCCAGATGTGGGAAAACGACCGTGCACTTGTTCCACGGTCACCTGGCAGTTGAGCATCTCGCTAAGTGTAACATGCACACTTGTGGTGCGCCTCCCCGAAAGCCGGGGCATGGCTGAACGTGCGACAGAGATTACCACCGACTCCAAACGTGGTAACGACGTGCACGTACTGTTCCACCGGCCACCCAAGACGAGCATCCTGCGCAACATGCACACCCTTTCTGTGCGCTTTTCATCGAAAGTCAGTACGAATCGACGTGGGCGACGTGGATTACCACTCGCAACTCCAAACGTGGTACTCGATCGTGCACTCGTTCCATCGCCACCTAAGATGAGCATCCGGTGCAACAAAATGCACACTGCGTGCGCTTCGCGAAAAGTCGCGTGCAACGCAACGCTGTGCGACGAGATTACCGAGCGTAACTCCAAATCGTGTGGGTAACAATGCAGTACTTGTTCCATGTCACTTTGATCCTGCAACAAAATCGCATCATTCTCGTGCGTCAATTTAGAGTCGCGGCATCGAACGCATTACTGCAGACGACCAATAATAACTCCAAACGCGTGGGTAACGATCGCGGCACTTGTTCCACGCCACCAAGAGGGCATCCGGCAACAGAAATGCACACTTCGGTGCGCTCCCGAATGCCGCATTGAACGCGGGCGTAATTATTATTACCACCGACTCCAAACGTGGTAAATCTAGTGCACTTGTTCCATCGCCACCTAAGATGAGCATCCGCGCAATAAAATTTTTTTGCACACTTCTCGAGCGCTTTAAAGTCGCGTGGCATCATCGAACGTGCGAAAGATTACCACTAACCCAAACGGTAACCACCGCACTTGTTCCACGTCACCAAAGATGAGCATCCGATGCAACAAAAATTTTTGCACACTTGTGGTGCGCTTCCTCGAAGCTATGCATCGAACATATACGAGATTAACATCGACCCCAAACGTAACGATGCACTTGTTCCACGCCACCTAAGATGAGCATCCGCGCAACAAATTTTTTGCACACCTCGTGGTGCGCTTTCCCAAAGTCATGAAGAAACGTGGCGGGTGAGATTACCAACGACTCCAAACGCGGTAACGACTCATGCACTTGTTCCAAGTCACCCAAGATAAGCATCCGCACAACAAAATTTTTTGCACACTTGTGGTGCGCTAAAGTCCGCATCGAACGGCGACGAGATTACCACTGACTCAAAACGCGGTAACGACCAGGCACTTGTTCCACGCCACCTAAGATGAGCATCAAAGGCAACAAATTTTTTTTGCACACTTTGCGTGCGTCCAAAACCGTGCGGCGAAACGTGTGGTGAGATTACCAATGACTCTAAACGTGGTAACGACCATGCACTTGTTCCACGTCACCCAAGATGAGCATCCGGTACTTTTTTTTTTTTGCACACTTTTGGTGCGCTTCCCGAAGTCGTGCATTGAACGTGGCGACAGATTACCATCGACTCCAAACGTGGTAACGACCATGCACTTGTTCCACATCACCTAAGATGAGCATCCGGTGCAACAAATTTTTTTGCACACTTAGTGCGTTCCCGAAAAGTCGCATCGAACGTATGGATGAGATTACCATCGACTCCAAACATGGTAAACCACTGCGGCACTTGTTCCACGTCACCTAAGATGAGCATCCGGCAACAAAATTTTTTTGCACACTTGTGGTGCCCTTCGAAAAAGTCCCATCGAACGCAAGGATGAGATTACCACTGACTCAAACGTGGGGCAATGACCATGCACTTGTTCCACGCCACCTAAGATGAGCATCCGGCAACAAAATTTTTTGCACACTTCGTGCGCTCGAAAGTCGTGCATCGAACGCAAGCGACGAGATTACCACCGACTCCAAACATGGTAACGAATTTATGCACTTGTTCCACATCACCTAAGATGAGCATCCAGTGCAACAAAATTTTTTGCACACTTGTGGTGCGCCCCCGAAAGGCGCATCGAACGTGTGGTGAGATTACTCCAAACATGGGTAACAACCGGCACTTGTTCCACGTCACCAAAGATGAGCATCCGGTGCAACAAAATTTTTTGCACACTTGTGGCGCGCTCGAAACCGCATCGAACGTGTGGTGAGATTAATAATGACTCCAAACGCGGGTAACAACGCGTGCACTTGTTCCACGTCACCTAAGATGAGCATCCGTGCAACAAAATTTTTTGCACACTTGTGGTGCACTTCCCGAAAGCCGTGGCATTGAACGTGGCGACTAGATTTACCATCGACTCCAAACGTGGTAACGACTGCACTTGTTCCACGTCACCTAAGATGAGCATCCTGCAACAAAATTTTTTTGCACACTTGTCGGTGTGTTCCCCGAAAGCCGCTCGAACGTGCGACGAGATTACCACTAACTCCAAACGTGGTAACGATGGTGCACTTGTTCCACGTCACCCAAGATGAGCATCCGTGCAACAAAATTTTTTTGCACACTCGTGGTGCGCTCGAAAAGCCGCATTGAACGTGCGACGAGATTACCACTAACTCCAAACGTGGTAACGACCGTGCACTTGTTCCACGCCACCTAAGATGAGCATCCGGCAACAAAATTTTTTGCACACTTGTGGTGCGCCTCCAAAATAGTGTGCATCGAACGCGGTGATGAGATTACCACCGACTCCAAACGCGGGTAACGACCTTGCACTTGTTCCACGCCACCTAAGATGAGCATCCGTGCAACAAAAATTTTTTTTTTTGCACACTTTTGCGCGCTTTCCCGAAAAGCCGCGCATCGAACGTGGCGACGAGATTACCATCGACACCCAAACGTGGTAACGACCTGCACTTGTTCCACGTCACCTAAGATGAGCATCCAAAGGCAACAAATTTTTTTGCACACTTGTGGTGCGCTCCCAAAACCGCATCGAACGGTGGTGAGATTACCACGACTCAAACGTGGAAACGACCGCACTTGTTCCACGCCACCCAAGATGAGCATCCCGTGCAACAAATTTTTTTGCACACTGCGGGTGCGCTTCCCGAAAGTCGTGCATTGAACGCGGCGCTTCCAGATTACCACTGACTCCAAACGGGTAATGACCGTGCACTTGTTCCATGTCACCTAAGATGACCATCCGGCGCGCAACAAAATTTTTTTGCACACTTCGTGCGCCGAAAGGCGTGCACTAAACGGTGAAGAGATTACCACCGACACCAAAGGTGGCAACGATCGCGGCACTTGTTCCATTACCTAAGATGAGCATCCGCAACAAAAATTTTTTTTGCACACTTGTGGTGAGAAAACCGCATCGACTCAAACATGGTAACTAGACGTGGAACGACTGCACTTGTTCCACGCCACCTAAGATGAGCATCCTGCAACAAAATTTTTTGCACACTTCGTGCGCCTTCCCAATGCCTGCATTGAACGTGCGACGAGATTACCACTAACTCCAAACGTGGTAATGACCATGCACTTGTTCCACGCCCCCTAAGATGAGCATCCGGGCAACAAAATTTTTTGCACACTTGTAGTGCGCTTCCCAAAGCCCGCATTGAACGTGATGAGATTACCACCGACTCCAAACGTGGTAACGACCGCACTTGTTCCACGTCACCTAAGACGAGCATCCGTGCAACAAAATTGTTTTGCACACTTTTGCGCTTCTTCCGAAAAATAGTGCATCGAACGCGTGATGAGATTAACATCGACTCCAAACGTGGTAACGACCTTGCACTTGTTCCACGTCACCTAAGATGAGCATCCGTGCAAAAAAATTTTTTTGCACCCTTTTGGTGCGCTTTCCGAAAGCCGCATCGAACGCGGCGACGAGATTACCATCGACCCAAACGTGGTAACGACGTGCACTTGTTCCACGCTACCTAAGATGAGCATCCAAAGGCAACAAAATTTTTTTTGCACACTTGTGGCGCTCCCAAAACCGCATCGAACGGTGGTGAGATTACCAATGACTCTAGACGTGGAAACGACCCGCACTTGTTCCACGTCATCTAAGATGAGCATTCCGTGCAACAAAAATTTTTTGCACACTTGTGGTGCACTTCCCAAAGTCGTGCATTGAACGTGCGACGAGATTACCATCGACTCCAAACGTGGTAAACGACTGCACTTGTTCCACGTCACCTAAGATGAGCATCCATGCAACAAAAATTTTTTGCACACTTCCGTGCGCCGCTCCGAAAAGCCGCATCGAACGTGCGACGTGATTACCACTAACTCCAAACGTGGTAACGATGGTGCACTTGTTCCACGCCACCCTAAGATGAGCATCCTGGTGCAACAAAATTTTTTGCACACTGCGCGCTTCCAAAGCCGCATTGAACGCAGGCGACGAGATTACCACTAACTCCAAACGTGGTAACGACTGCACTTGTTCCACGTCACCTAAGACGCAGCATCCCGTGCAACAAAATTGTTTTGCACACTTCGTGCGCCTTCCGAAAATAGTGCGCCGAACGGTGATGAGATTACCACCGACTCCAAACGTGGTAACGACCTTGCACTTGTTCCACGTCACCTAAGATGAGCATCCGATGCAAAAAAATTTTTGCACACTTTTGTGCGCCCCCTAAAGCCGCGCACGAACGTGCGACGAGATTACCATCGACCCCAAACGTGGTAACGACCGCACTTGTTCCACGCTACCTAAGATGAGCATCCAAAGGCAACAAAATTTTTTTTTGCACACTTGTGGTGCGCTCCCGAAAACCGCATCGAACGCAGGTGGTGAGATTACCAATGACTCTAGACGGAAACGACCGTGCACTTGTTCCACGCCACCTAAGATGAGCATCCTGCAACAAAATTTTTTGCACACTTTGGTGCGCTTTCCGAAAAGCCGCATTGAACGGCGACGAGATTACCACCGACTCCAAACGTGGTAACCATCGCGCACTTGTTCCATGTCACCTAAGATGACCATCCCACAGAAAAAATTTTTTTTTTGCACACTTCGTCGTGCTTCGAAAGGCGCGGCACTAAACGTGTGAAGAGATTACCACCGACTTCAAAGGTGGCAACGACGGCACTTGTTCCACGCTACCTAAGATGAGCATCCAAAGGTAAAAATTTTTTGCACACTTGTGGTGCGCCTCCCTAAAACCGCGCATCGAACGTGTGGTGAGATTACCAACGACTCTAGACGGAAACACAACTGCACTTGTTCCACGTCACCTAAGATGAGCATCCGTGCAACAAAAATTTTTGCACACTTCGGTGCGCCTCGAATGTCGTGCATTGAACGGTGACGAGATTACCACTAACTCCAAACGTGGTAATGACCATGCACTTGTTCCACGCCCCCTAAGATGAGCATCCGGTGCAAAAAATTTTTTTTGCACACTTGTAGTGCGCTCAAACCCGAAAACTTGTTCCACGGCATTGAACGGCGACGAAGATTACCACACCCAAACGTGGTAACGACGTGCACTTGTTCCACGTCACCTAAGAAAAGCATCCGTGCAACAAAATTGTTTTGCACACTTCCGGTGCGCTTCCAAAATAGTGCGGCCGAACGGTGATGAGATTACCATCGACTCCAAACGTGGTAACGACCTTGCACTTGTTCCACGTCACCTAAGATGAGCATCCGTGCAACAAAAATTTTTGCACACTTTGGTGCGCTTTCCCTAAAGCCGCATCGAACGTGCGACGAGATTACCATCGACCCCAAACGTGGTAACGACCGTGCACTTGTTCCACGCTACCTAAGATGAGCATCCAAAGGCAACAAAATTTTTTTGCACACTTGTGGTGCGCCTCCCTAAAACCGCATCGAACGTGGTGAGATTACCAATGACTCTAGACGTGAAACGACCGCACTTGTTCCACGCCACCCAAGATGAGCATCCGGCAACAAAAATTTTTTGCACACCTGTGGTGCGCGCCCCGAAAGCCGCATTGAACGCAAGGACGAGATTACCACTCGACTCCAAACGTGGTAATGCATCGCGGCACTTGTTCCATGTCACCTAAGATGACCATCCGTGCAACAAAAATTTTTTGCACACTCGTGCGCTTTTCACGAAAGGCGTGCACTAAACGCGGTGAAGAGATTACCACCGACTTCAAAGGTGGCAACGACCGCGCACTTGTTCCACGCTACCTAAGATGAGCATCCAAAGGCAACAAAAATTTTTGCACACCGTGGTGCGCCCCGAAAACCGCATCGAACGTGGTGAGATTACCAATGACTCTAGACGTGGAAACCACCGCGGCACTTGTTCCACGTCACCTAAGATGAGCATCCGGTGCAACAAAAAATTTTTGCACACTTCTCGTGCGCTCCCCATCGCCGGCATTGAACGCGGCGACGAGATTACCACTAACTCAAAAACGTGGTAATGACCATGCACTTGTTCCACGCCCCCTAAGATGAGCATCCTGGTGCAACAAAAATTTTTTGCACACTTGTAGTGCGCCCGAAAAAGCCGCATTGAACGCAGGCGACGAGATTACCACCGACTCCAAACGTGGTAACGACCATGCACTTGTTCCACGTCACCTAAGATGAGCATCCGTGCAACAAAAATTTTTTGCACACTTGTGCTTTCAAAAAAGCCGCATCGAATGTGCGACGCAGATTACCACTAACTCCAAACGTGGTAACGATCGCACTTGTTCCACGTCACCTAAGATGAGCATCTGGTGCAACAAAAATTTTTTTGCACACTTCGCGCGCCTTCCCTAAAAGTCGCATTGAACGTGATTACGACAGATTACCACTAACTCCCAACGTGGTAACCATCGCGCACTTGTTCCACATTACCTAGATGAGCATCCCGGTGCAAGAAATTTTTTGGCACACTTCGGGCGCGCCGATGAAAGGCGCACTAAACGCGGTGAAGAGATTACCACCGACTTCAAAGGTGGCAACGACCGCACTTGTTCCACGCTACCTAAGATAAGCATCAAAGGCAACAAAAATTTTTTGCACACTTGTGCCCCAAAACCGTGCATCGAACGGTGGTGAGATTACCAATGACTCTAGACGGAAACGACCGCGCACTTGTTCCACGCCACCTAAGATGAGCATTCTGTGCAACAAATTTTTTGCAAACTTGTGGTGCGCCCCCCGAAAGCCGCATTGAACGCGACGAGATTACCATCGACCCAAACGTGGTAACGGCCGTGGGCACTTGTTCCACGCCACCTAAGATGAGCATCCTGCAACAAAATTTTTTGCACACTCGTGCCGCCGAAAAAGCCGCATCGAACGTGTTTAACGGATTACCACTAACTCCAAACGTGGTAACGATGGTGCACTTGTTCCACGCCACCTAAGATGAGCATCCGTGCAACAAAATTTTTTGCACACCTGTGGTGCGCCCCCAAAAGCGCGTGCATTGAACGCGCGACAGATTACCACCGACTCCAAACGTGGTAACGACCGCGCACTTGTTCCATGTCACCTAAGATGACCATCCCGTGCAACAAAATTTTTTTGCACACTTCGTGCGCTTCACAAAAAGCCGCATCGAACGCGGCGACGAGATTACCAATAACTCCAAACGTGGTAACGATCGCGGCACTTGTTCCACGCCACCTAAGATGAGCATCCTAAGGCAACAAAATTTTTTTGCACACTTCGCGCGCTCGAAAAGCCGTGTACTGAACGCGCGACGAGATTACCACTAACTCCAAACGTAGTAACGACCGGGGCGCTTGTTCCACGCCACCTAAGACGCAGCATCATCCGGCAACAAAAATTTTTTGCACACTGCGCGTGCGCCGAAAGCCGCGCCGAACGCGGCGACGAGATTACCACCGACTCCAAACGTGGTAACGACCGCGCACTTGTTCCACATTACCTAGGATGAGGATCCGTGCAACAAATTTTTTTTTGCACACTTCGGGCGCTTTCCCGAAAGCCGCATCGAACGTGGTGACGCAGATTACCACTAACTCCAAACGTGGTAATGACCATGCACTTGTTCCACGCCCCCTAAGATGAGCATCCGTGCAACAAAATTTTTTTGCACACTTGTAGTGCGCTCCCGAAAAGCCGCGCACGAACGTGCGACGCAGATTACCATCGACTCCAAACGTGGTAACGACGCGCACTTGTTCCACGCCACCCAAGATGAGCATCCGTGCAACAAAATTTTTTGCACACTGCTGGTGCGCTCCCCGAATGCTGTGCATTGAACGAACGCGACGAGATTACCACTAACTCCAAACGTAGTAACGACCGTGCACTTGTTCCACGTCACCTAAGACGCAGCATCCGTGCAACAAAATTTTTTTGCACACTTCGCGCGCCGAAAGCCGTGCGTCGAACGTGAGACGAGATTACCACCGACTCCAAACGTGGTAACGAATCGCACTTGTTCCACATTACCTAGATGAGGATCCGTGCAACAAATTTTTTTGCACACTTCGGCGCTTCCCGAAAAAGCCGTGCATCGAACGTGGTGACGAGATTACCACTAACTCCAAACGTGGTAATGACCATGCACTTGTTCCACGCCCCCAAGATGAGCATCCGGTGCAACAAAATTTTTTTGCACACTTGTAGTGCGCTCCCGAAAAGCCGCGCATCGAACGCGCGACGAGATTACCACCGACTCCAAACGTGGTAACGACCGCACTTGTTCCACGCCACCTAAGATGAGCATCCGTGCAACAAAAAATTTTTGCACACTTCGTGCGCTTCCCCGAATGCGCGTGCATTGAACGCAATGTTCCACGACGAGATTACCACTCGACTCCAAACGTGGTAACGGCCGTGCACTTGTTCCACGCCACCTAAGATGAGCATCCGTGCAACAAAATTTTTTGCACACTTCGTGCGCCTAAACGCGGTGAAAAGCCGCATCGAACGCGGCGACGGATTACCACTAACTCCAAACGCGGGTAACGATGGTGCACTTGTTCCACGTCACCTAAGATGAGCATCCGTGCAACAAAATTTTTGCACACCTGTGGTGCGCCCCCAAAAGCCGCATTGAACGCGGCGACGAGATTACCATCGACTCCAAACGTGGTAACGACCGCGGCACTTGTTCCATGTCGCCTAAGATGACCATCCGGTGCAACAAAATTTTTTCAAGACACTTCCGTGCGCTTTCACGAAAAGCCGCATCGAACGCACGACGCAGATTACCAATAACTCCAAACGTGGTAACGATCGCGCACTTGTTCCACGCCACCCAAGATGAGCATCCTGCAACAAAATTTTTTGCACACTTCGTGCGCTTTCCCGAATGCGCGTGCATTGAACGCGGCGACGAGATTACCACTAACTCCAAACGTAGTAACGACCGCGGCACTTGTTCCACGCCACCTAAGACGAGCATCCGTGCAACAAAATTTTTTTTTGCACACTTCGTGCGCTTCTCGAAAGCAAAAAAGGCCGAACGCGGAGACGAGATTACCACCGACTCCAAACGTGGTAACGACCGTGCACTTGTTCCACATTACCTAGATGAGGATCCGTGCAACAAATTTTTTTTGCACACTTCTGCGCTTTCCCGAAAGCCGCATCGAACGTGGTGACGAGATTACCACTAACTCCAAACGTGGTAATGACCATGCACTTGTTCCACGCCCCCTAAGATGAGCATCCGGTGCAACAAAAATTTTTTGCACACTTGTAGTGCGCTTCCCGAAAAGCCGCATCGAACGCGCGGCGACGAGATTACCACCGACTCCAAACGTGGTAACGACGCGCACTTGTTCCACGTCACCTAAGATGAGCATCCGTGCAACAAAATTTTTTGCACACTTCGGTGCGCTTCCCGAATGCCGTGCATTGAACGTGCGACGAGATTACCACTAACTCCAAACGTAGTAACGACGCGGCACTTGTTCCACGCCACCTAAGACGCAGCATCCGGTGCAACAAAATTTTTTGCACACTTCCGGGTGCGCTCGAAAAGCTGAAAGGCCGAACGTGAGACGAGATTACCACCGACTCCAAACGTGGTAACGACGCGCACTTGTTCCACATTACCTAGATGAGGATCCGTGCAACAAATTTTTTTGCACACTTCAGGCGCTTTCCCGAAAGCCGGCATCGAACGGTGACGAGATTACCACTAACTCCAAACGTGGTAATGACCATGCACTTGTTCCACGCCACCTAAGATGAGCATCCGGTGCAACAAAATTTTTGCACACTTCTGGTGCGCTTCCCGAAAAGTCGCGGCATTGAACGTGCGACGAGATTACCACTAACTCCCCAACGTGGTAACGACTGCACTTGTTCCACATTACCTAGATGAGCATCCGTGCAAGAAATTTTTTTGCACACTTCTGCGCTTTCTCGAAAGGCGGCACTAAACGCGGTGAAGAGATTACCACCGACTTCAAAGGTGGCAACGACCGTGCACTTGTTCCACGCTACCTAAGATGAGCATCCAAAGGCAACAAAATTTTTTTTGCACACTAGTGCGCTCCCGAAAACCGCATCGAACGTGTGGTGAGATTACCAACGACTCTAGACGTGGAAACAACCGTGCACTTGTTCCACGCCACCTAAGTTGAGCATTCGGTGCAACAAAATTTTTTGCACACTTGTGGTGCGCTCCCGAAAGCCGCATTGAACGTGCGACGAGATTACCATCGACTCCAAACGTGGTAACGGCCGCACTTGTTCCACGCCACCTAAGATGAGCATCCGCAACAAAATTTTTTGCACATCTCGTGCGCCCATGCGAAAAGCCGCACATCGAACGTGCGACGTGATTACCACTAACTCCAAACGTGGTAACGATGGTGCACTTGTTCCACGTCACCTAAGATGAGCATCCGTGCAACAAAATTTTTGCACACCTGTGGTGCGCTTCCCTAAAAGCCGTGCATTGAACGCGGCGATTTGAGATTACCACCGACTCCAAACGTGGTAACGATCGCGGCACTTGTTCCATGTCACCTAAGATGACCATCCGGCAACAAAAATTTTTCGCGACACACTTCGGTGCGCTTCATTTAAAGCCGCGGCATCGAACGCACGACGAGATTACCAATAACTCCAAACGTGGTAACGATCGTGCACTTGTTCCACGCCACCCAAGATGAGCATCCGGTGCAACAAAATTTTTTTGCACACTTGCGTGCGCGCTCCCGAATGCTGTGCATTGAACGCGGCGACGAGATTACCACTAACTCCAAACGTAGTAACGACCGTGCACTTGTTCCACGCCACCTAAGACGAGCATCCTGCAACAAAATTTTTTTGCACACTTCGCGTGCGCTCGAAAGTCGTAAGGCCGAACGTGAGACGAGATTACCACTCGACTCCAAACGTGGTAACGACCGTGCACTTGTTCCACATTACCTAGGATGAGGATCCGTGCAACAAATTTTTTTGCACACTTCTGTGCGCTTCCCGAAAAGCCCGCATCGAACGTGTGACGAGATTACCACTAACTCCAAACGTGGTAATGACCATGCACTTGTTCCACGCCACCTAAGATGAGCATCCGGTGCAACAAAATTTTTTGCACACTTCTGGTGCGCCCCGAAAAGTCGCGCATTGAACGGCGACGAGATTACCACTAACTCCCAACGTGGTAACGATCGCGGCACTTGTTCCACATTACCTAGATGAGCATCCGTGCAACAAAAATTTTTTGCACACTGTGCGCTTCCCGAATGCCGCGGCATTGAACGCGGCGACGAGATTACCACTAACTCCAAACGTAGTAACGACCGTGCACTTGTTCCACGCCACCTAAGACGAGCATCCGGTGCAACAAAATTTTTTGCACACTTCTGGTGCGCCGAAAGCCGTAAGGCCGAACGTGCGCCGAGATTACCACCGACTCCAAACGTGGTAACGACCGTGCACTTGTTCCACATTACCTAGATGAGGATCCGGTGCAACAATTTTTTTTTTGCACACTTCGCGGCGCTTCCCCGAAAGCCGCATCGAACGCGGTGACGAGATTACCACTAACTCCAAACGTGGTAATGACCATGCACTTGTTCCACGTCCCCTAAGATGAGCATCCGGTGCAACAAAATTTTTTGCACACTTGTAGTGCGCTCCCCGAAAGTCCGCATCGAACGCGGCGACGAGATTACCACCGACTCCAAACGTGGTAACGACCGCACTTGTTCCACGCCACCTAAGATGAGCATCCGTGCAACAAAATTTTTTTGCACACTTCGGTGCGCTTCACTTAAAGCCGCATCGAACGTGCGACGAGATTACCACTAACTCCAAACGTTGTAACGATCGCGGCACTTGTTCCACGCCACCTAAGATGAGCATCTGGTGCAACAAAATTTTTTTGCACACTTCGCGCGCTCCCCGAAAGCCGCATTGAACGTGCGACGAGATTACCACTAACTCCCAACGTGGTAACGACCGTGCACTTGTTCCACATTACCTAAGATGAGCATCCGTGCAAGAAATTTTTTGCACACTTCGTGCGCTTTTATGAAAGGCGTGCACTAAACGTGTGAAGAGATTACCACCGACTTCAAAGGTGGCAACGATCGCGCACTTGTTCCACGTTACCTAAGATGAGCATCCAAAGGCAACAAAATTTTTTTTGCACACTTGTGCGCTTCCCAAAACCGCATCGAACGTGTGGTGAGATTACCAATGACTCTAGACGTGGAAACAACCGCGCACTTGTTCCACGTCACCTAAGATGAGCATTCGGTGCAACAAAATTTTTTGCACACTTGTGGTGCGCTCCCAAAAGCCGCATTGAACGTGGGCGACGAGATTACCATCGACTCCAAACGTGGTAACGACCGCGGCACTTGTTCCACGTAACCTAAGATGAGCATCCGTGCAACAAAGTTTTTTGCACACTTTCCGTGCGCTTTCGCGAAAGCCGCATCGAACGCGGCGACGGATTACCACTAACTCCAAACGTGGTAACGATGGTGCACTTGTTCCACGTCACCTAAGATGAGCATCTGGTGCAACAAAAATTTTTTGCACACTTCCGTGCGCCTCCCGAAAGCCGCGCATTGAACGCGCGACGAGATTACCACTAACTCCAAACGTGGTAACGACCGCTGCACTTGTTCCACGTCACCTAAGACGAGCATCCGTGCAACAAAATTGTTTTGCACACTTCTGGTGCGCTTCCGAAAACAAAGGCCGAACGGTGATGAGATTACCATCGACTCCAAACGTGGTAACGACCTTGCACTTGTTCCACGTCACCTAAGATGAGCATCCGTGCAACAAAAATTTTTTGCACACTTTGGTGCGCTCCCCGAAAGCCGTTTATCGAACGTGCGACGAGATTACCACGACCCCAAACGTGGTAACGACCGTGCACTTGTTCCACGCTACCTAAGATGAGCATCCAAAGGCAACAAAATTTTTTTGCACACTTGTGGTGCGCTCCGAAAACCGCATCGAACGTGTGGTGAGATTACTAATGACTCTAGACGTGGAAACGACCGCACTTGTTCCACGCCACCTAAGATGAGCATCCGGTGCAACAAAATTTTTTGCACACCTGTGGTGCGCTCCCGAAAGCCGCATCGAACGCGGTGACGAGATTACCACCGACTCCAAACGTGGTAACGACCTGCACTTGTTCCATGTCACCTAAGATGAGCATCCGTGCAACAAAATTTTTTGCACACTTCTGCGCGCTTCACTCTAAAGCCGCATCGAATGTGCGACGAGATTACCAATAACTCCAAACGTGGTAACGATCGTGCACTTGTTCCACGCCACCTAAGATGAGCATCCGGTGCAAACAAAATTTTTTGCACACTTCGCGTGCGCTTCCCGAAAGCTGTTCATTGAACGTGCGACGAGATTACCACTAACTCCAAACGTAGTAACGACCGTGCACTTGTTCCACGCCACCTAAGACGAGCATCCGTGCAACAAAAATTTTTTGCACACTTCGTGCGCCGAAAGCTGTGCGTCGAACGTGCGACGAGATTACCACCGACTCCAAACGTGGTAACGACCGTGCACTTGTTCCACATTACCTAGGATGAGGATCCCGTGCAACAAATTTTTTTTGCACACTTCGCGGCGCTTTCCCGAAAGCCGCGGCATCGAACGCGGTGACGAGATTACCACTAACTCCAAACGTGGTAATGACCATGCACTTGTTCCACGCCCCTAAGATGAGCATCCCTGCAACAAAATTTTTTTTTTGCACACTTGTAGTGCGCAAAATTTTCCCGAAAGCCGCATCGAACGCGACGAGATTACCACTAACTCCAAACGTGGTAACGATCGCGGCACTTGTTCCACGTCACCTAAGATGAGCATCCGTGCAACAAAATTTTTTTGCACACTTTCGCGCGCTCCCGAAAAGCCGCATTGAATGTGCGACGAGATTACCACTAACTCCCAACGTGGTAACGACCGCGCACTTGTTCCACATTACCTAGATGAGCATCCGGTGCAAAGAAATTTTTTGCACACTTCTCGTGCGCTTTATGAAAGGCGCACTAAACGTGTGAAGAGATTACCACCGACTTCAAAGGTGGCAACGACCGCACTTGTTCCACGTTACCTAAGATGAGCATCCAAAGGCAACAAAAATTTTTTTTTGCACACTTGTGCGCTTTCCCGAAAACCGCATCGAACGTGTGGTGAGATTACCACGACTCTAGACGTGGAAACAACCGTGCACTTGTTCCACGTCACCTAAGATGAGCATCCGGTGCAACAAAATTTTTTTGCACACTTGTGGTGCGCTTCCCCAAAACCGCATTGAACGCGCGACGGTGAGATTACCATCGACTCCAAACGTGGTAACGACCGCGGCACTTGTTCCACGTAACCTAAGATGAGCATCCGTGCAACAACAAAGTTTTTTGCACACTTGTGGCGGCGAAAAGCCGCATCGAACGGCGACGGATTACCACTAACTCCAAACGTGGTAACGATGGTGCACTTGTTCCACGTCACCTAAGATGAGCATCTGGTGCAACAAAAATTTTTTGCACACTTCGGTGCTTCCCGAAAGCCATGCATTGAACGCGCGACGAGATTACCACTAACTCCAAACGTGGTAACGATGGTGCACTTGTTCCACGCCACCTAAGACGAGCATCCGGTGCAACAAAATTGTTTTGCACACTTCGTGCGCTTCTAAAACAAAACGCCGATTGAACGGTGATGAGATTACCACCGACTCCAAACGTGGTAACGACCTTGCACTTGTTCCACGCCACCTAAGATGAGCATCCGGTGCAACAAAAATTTTTGCACACTTTTGGTGCGCTTCCCAAAAAGCCGCTTATCGAACGTGCGACGAGATTACCATCGACCCCAAACGTGGTAAATCTAATTGCACTTGTTCCACGTTACCTAAGATGAGCATCCAAAGGCAACAAAAATTTTTTTGCACACTTTTGGTGCGCTCCAAAAAAACCGCATCGAACGGTGGTGAGATTACCAATGACTCTAGACGTGGAAACGACCGTGCACTTGTTCCACGTCACCTAAGATGAGCATCCAAAGGCAACAAAATTTTTTTGCACACTGTGGTGCGCCCGAAACCCGGCATCGAACGCGGTGGTGAGATTACCATCGACTCCAAACGTGGTAACGACCGCGCACTTGTTCCATGTCACCTAAGATGAGCATCCGTGCAACAAAATTTTTTGCACACCTCCGTGGTGCGCTTCCCTAAAAGCCGCATGGAATGTGCGACGAGATTACCAATAACTCCAAACGTGGTAACGATCGCGGCACTTGTTCCATGTCACCTAAGATGAGCATCCGTGCAACAAAATTTTTTTGCACACTTCGCGTGCGCTCCGAAAGGCGCACTCATTGAACGGTGAAGAGATTACCACCAACTCCAAACGTGGCAACGACCGTGCACTTGTTCCACGTCACCTAAGATGAGCATCCGGTGCAACAAAAATTTTTTTGCACACTTGTGGTGCGCGCCGAAAACCGTAAGGCATCGAACGCGGTGGTGAGATTACCAATGACTCTAAACGTGGAAACGACCAGGCACTTGTTCCATCGCCACCTAAGATGAGGATCCGTGCAACAAATTTTTTTTTGCACACTTGTGGTGCTTTCCCCAAAGCCGCATGAACGTAGTGACGAGATTACCACTAACTCCAAACGTGGTAATGACCATGCACTTGTTCCACGCCACCTAAGATGAGCATCCGGGCAACAAAATTTTTTTGCACACTTGTAGTGCGCTCCCGAAAAGCCGCATCGAACGAACGGCGACGAGATTACCACTAACTCCAAACGTGGTAACGATGGTGCACTTGTTCCACGCCACCTAAGATGAGCATCCGGTGCAACAAAATTTTTTTGCACACTGCGCGCTTCCCGAAAGCCGCATTGAACGTGCGACGAGATTACCACACAACTCCAAACGTGGTAACGATCGCGGCACTTGTTCCACGCCACCTAAGATGAGCATCCGTGCAACAAAATTTTTTTGCACACTTCGTGCGCTCCCGAAAAAGCGGCATTGAATGTGTGATGAGATTACCATAACTCCAAACGTGGTAACGACCTTTGCACTTGTTCCACATCACCTAAGATGAGCATCCTGCAACAAAAATTTTTGCACACTCGAACGTGCGCTTTATGAAAGCCGTGCATTAAACGCGGTGAAGAGATTACCATCGACCCCAAACGTGGTAACGACCATGCACTTGTTCCACGTTACCTAAGATGAACATCCAAAGGCAACAAAATTTTTTTTGCACACTTGTGGTGCGCTTCCCAAAAACCGCATCGAACGTGGTGGTGAGATTACCAATGACTCTAGACGTGGAAACAACCGTGCACTTGTTCCACGCCACCTAAGATGAGCATCCGGTGCAACAAAATTTTTTGCACACTTGTGGTGCGCCCCAAAGCCGCATTGAACGCGGCGACGAGATTCCCATTGACTCCAAACGTGGTAACGATCGTGCACTTGTTCCATGTCACCTAAGATGACCATCCGGTGCAACAAAATTTTTTGCACACTTCCGGTGCGCTTTCACGAAAGCCGCATCGAACGCGCGACGAGATTACCAATAACTCCAAACGTGGTAACGATGGTGCACTTGTTCCACGTCACCTAAGATGAGCATCCGTGCAACAAAAATTTTTTTGCACACTTCGTGCGCGCCCGAAAGCCGCATTGAACGTGGCGACGAGATTACCACTAACTCCAAACGTAGTAACGACCGCGGCACTTGTTCCACGCCACCTAAGACGAGCATCCGTGCAACAAAAATTTTTTGCACACTTGGTGCGCTTCGAAAACCGTGCGTCGAACGTGCGACGAGATTACCATCGACTCCAAACGTGGTAACGACCTTGCACTTGTTCCACATTACCTAAGATGAGGATCCGGTGCAACAAATTTTTTTTTGCACACTTTGGTGCGCTCCCAAAAGCCGCATCGAACGCGTGACGAGATTACCATTAACTCCAAACGTGGTAATGACCATGCACTTGTTCCACGTCCCCTAAGATGAGCATCCGTGCAACAAAATTTTTTTGCACACTTGTAGTGCGCTTCCCCGAAAAAGCCGCATCGAACGCGGCGGTGAGATTACCAATAACTCGTGACGGTAAAACGATCGCACTTGTTCCACGCCACCTAAGATGAGCATCCCGTGCAACAAAATTTTTTGCACACTCGTGCGCCCCGAAAGCCGCATCGAACGAACGCGACGAGATTACCACTAACTCCAAACGTGGTAACGATCGTGCACTTGTTCCACGCTACCTAAGATGAGCATCCGTGCAACAAAATTTTTTTGCACACTTCTGGTGCACTTCCCCGAAAGCCGTGCATT
The DNA here is from genome assembly GCA_015844335.1 of Chrysopogon serrulatus. Lineage (NCBI taxonomy): Eukaryota > Viridiplantae > Streptophyta > Magnoliopsida > Poales > Poaceae > Chrysopogon > Chrysopogon serrulatus. Next base: position 19,549 of record JADLZL010000906.1, read on the forward strand.
GAACGTGCGACGAGATTACCACTAACTCCCAACGTGGTAACGACCGTGCACTTGTTCCACATTACCTAGGATGAGCATCCGTGCAACAAAATTTTTTGCACACTTATCGGCGCTTCCCGAAAAGCCGCATCGAACGTGGTGACGCAGATTACCACCTAACTCCAAACGTGGTAATGACCATGTACTTGTTCCACGCCCCCTAAGATGAGCATCCGTGCAACAAAAATTTTTTTGCACACTTGTGGTGCGCTCCCCGAAAAGCCGCATTGAACGTGCGACGAGATTACCATCGACTCCAAACGTGGTAACGACCGCGGCACTTGTTCCACGCCACCTAAGATGAGCATCCAAAGGCAACAAAATTTTTTGCACACTTGTCGTGCACAAAAGCCGCGGCAAACGAACGTGCCACGAGATTACCACTAACTCCAAACGTGGTAACGACCATGCACTTGTTCCACGCCACCTAAGATGAGCATCCGTGCAACAAAATTTTTTGCACACTTCCGTGCGCTTTCCGAAAAGCCGCATTGAACGGCGAGAGATTACCACTAACTCCCCAACGTGGTAACGACCGTGCACTTGTTCCACATTATCTAAGATGAGCATCCGTGCAACAAAATTTTTTTGCACACTTCGTGCGCTTCCCGAAAAGCCGCATCGAACTTAGGACGAGATTACCACCGACTCCAAACGTGGTAATGACCATGCACTTGTTCCACGCCCCTAAGATGAGCATCCGGTGCAACAAAATTTTTTTGCACACTTGTGGTGCGCTTCCCGAAAGCCGTGCATTGAACGCGACGAGATTACCACCGACTCCAAACGTGGTAACGACCGTGCACTTGTTCCACGTCACCTAAGATGAGCATCCGTGCAACAAATTTTTTTTGCACACTTCGTGCGCTTTATGAAAGCCGCACGAACGTGCGACGAGATTACCACTAACCCAAACGTGGTAACGATGGTGCACTTGTTCCACGCCACCTAAGATGAGCATCCGGTGCAACAAAAATTTTTTACACACTTGTGGTGCGCCCGAAAGCCGCCGCATCGAACGGTGACGAGATTACCACTAACTCCAAACGTGGTAACGACGCGCACTTGTTCCACGCCACCTAAGACGAGCATCCGGTGCAACAAAATTTTTTTGCACACTTGTGGTGCGCTTCCCGAAAGCCATGCATTGAACGTGCGACGAGATTACCATCGACTCCAAACGTGGTAACGACCGTGCACTTGTTCCACGCCACCTAAGATGAGCATCCCGGTGCAACAAAAATTTTTTTGCACATCTCTGGCGCTTTCGCGAAAGCCCGCATCGAACGTGCGACGAGATTACCACTAACTCCAAATGTGGTAACGATGGTGCACTTGTTCCACGCCACCTAAGATGAGCATCCGTGCAACAAAATTTTTTACACACTTCCGTGCGTATTCCCCGAAAAAAGCCGCATCGAACGGTGACGAGATTACCACTAACTCCAAACGTGGTAACGACCTGCACTTGTTCCACGCCACCTAAGACGAGCATCCGGTGCAAAAAAAAATTTTTTGCATACTTCTGGTGCGCTTGTTCCATGTCCCCTAAGATGAGCATCCGGTGTAACAAATTTTTTTGCACACTTGGCGCGCTTTCTAAGAAAGTCGCATTGAACGTGGTGCGACGAGATTACCACTAACTCCAAACGTGGTAACGCATTTGTTCCACGTCACCTAGGATGAGCATCCGGTGCAACAAATTTTTTTGCACACTTGAGGTGCGCTTCCCGAAAGCCGCATCGAACGTGTGGTGAGATTACCAATGACTCCAAACATGGTAACGATCGCGCACTTGTTCCACGTCACCTATGATGAGCATCCAAAGGCAACAAAATTTTTTTTGCACACTTGTGGTGCGCTCCCCGAAAGCCGCATCGAACATGTGATCAGATTACCAATGACTCCAAACGTGGTAACGACCGCACACTTGTTCCACGTCACCTAAGATGAGCATCCGGTAAGTAAAAAAATTTTTTTGCACACTTCGTGCGCTTTCGCAAAAGCCGCGGCATCGAACGTGCGACGAGATTACCACTAACTCCAAACGTGGTAACGATCGCGGCACTTGTTCCACGCCACCTAAGATGAGCATCAAGGCAACAAAATTTTTTTGCACACTTTCGTGCGCGCCGAAAAGTCGCGGCATTGAACGCGGCGACGAGATTACCACTAACTCCAAACGTGGTAACGACCGTGCACTTGTTCCACGCCACCTAAGATGAGCATCCGTGCAACAAAATTTTTTTGCACACTTCGGTGCTGAAAAAAAACAGTGGCGCCGAACGCGGTGATGAGATTACCACTAACTCCAAACGTGGTAACGACCATGCACTTGTTCCACGTCACCTAAGATGAGCATCCGGTGCAACAAAAATTTTTGCACACTTTTTGGTGCGCTTCCGAAAAGCCGCATCGAACGGCGACGAGATTAACATCGACTCCAAACGTGGTAACGACCGCACACTTGTTCCACGCCACCTAGGATGAGCATCCGTGCAACAAATTTTTTTGCACACTTCGGTGCGCTTTCGAAAGGCGTGCACTAAACGTGTGATGAGATTACCACCGACTTCAAAGGTGGCAACGACCGTGCACTTGTTCCACGTCACCTAAGACGAGCATCCGGTGCAACAAAATTTTTTTGCACACTTTTGGTGCGCTTCTCGAAAGCCGTGCATCGAACGTATGACGAGATTACCACCGACTCCAAACGTGGTAACGACGCGGCACTTGTTCCTCATTCCCTAGGATGAGGATCCGTGCAACAAATTTTTTTTGCACACTTCGCGGCGCTTCCCCAAAAGTCGTGCATCGAACGCGGTGACGAGATTACCACTAACTCCAAACGTGGTAATGACCATGCACTTGTTCCACGCCCCCTAAGATGAGCATCCTGCAACAAAATTTTTTGCACACTTCGTGTGCGCCATGAAAAGCCGCGGCATCGAACGTGCGACGAGATTACCATCGACTCCAAACGTGGTAACGACTGCGGCACTTGTTCCACGTCACCTAAGATGAGCATCCGGTGCAACAAAAATTTTTTGCACACTTCCGGCGCGCTTCCCCGAAAGCCGCACGAACATGCGACGAGATTACCACTAACTCCAAACGTGGTAATGACCACGCACTTGTTCCACGCCCCCTAAGATGAGCATCCCGAGCAACAAAATTTTTTTGCACACTTCGCGCGCTTCCCGAAAGCCGCATTGAACGCGGCGACGAGATTACCATCGACTCCAAACGTGGTAATGACCACGCACTTGTTCCACGCCACCTAAGATGAGCATCCGTGCAACAAAATTTTTTGCACACTTCGTGTGCGCTCGCGAAAGTCGTGCATCGAACGCGCGACGAGATTACCACTAACTCCAAACGTGGTAACGATCGTGCACTTGTTCCACGCCACCTAAGATGAGCATCCGGTGCAACAAAAATTTTTTGCACACTTGCGTGCGCTCGAAAGCCGCGGCATTGAACGTGCGACGAGATTACCACAAACTCCCAACGTGGTAACGACCGCGGCACTTGTTCCACATTACCTAGATGAGGATCCGTGCAACAAATTTTTTGCACACTTCGCGGCGCTCGAAAAAGCCGCATCGAACGGTGACGAGATTACCACCGACTCCAAACGTGGTAATGACCATGCACTTGTTCCACGCCCCTAAGATGAGCATCCGGTGCAACAAAATTTTTTTGCACACTTGTGGTGCGCCTCCCGAAAGCCGCATTGAACGTGCGACGAGATTACCACTCGACTCCAAACGTGGTAACGACCGCACTTGTTCCACGTCACCTAAGATGAGCATCCGGGCAACAAAATTTTTTTGCACACTTCCGTGCGCCGCGCGAAAGCCCGCATCGAACGTGTGACGAGATTACCACTAACTCCAAACGTGGTAACGACCGTGCACTTGTTCCACGTCACCTAGATGAGCATCCCGTGCAACAACTTTTTTTTTGCACACTTGAGGTGCGCTTCCCGAAAGCCGCATTGAACGTGTGACGAGATTGTCACGACTCCAAACGAGGTAATGACCACGCACTTGTTCCATGTCCCCTAAGATGAGCATCCGTGCAACAATTTTTTTTGCACACTTCGGTGCGCTTTCTCGAAAAGTCGCGGCATTGAACGGCGACGAGATTACCACTAACTCCAAACGTGGTAACGACCGTGCACTTGTTCCACGTCACCTAGATGAGCATCCGTGCAACAACTTTTTTTGCACACTTGAGGTGCGCTTCCCGAAAGCCGTGCATCGAACGTGTGGTGAGATTACCAATGACTCCAAATATGGTAACGATCGCGCACTTGTTCCACGCCACCTATGATGAGCATCCAAAGGCAACAAAATTTTTTTTGCACACTTGTGGTGCGCTTCGCGAAAAGCCGCATCGAACGTGCGACGAGATTACCACTAACTCCAAACGTGGTAACGATCGCACTTGTTCCACGCCACCTAAGATGAGCATCCGGTGCAACAAAAATTTTTGCACACTTCGGTGCGCTTCCCGAAAGCCGCATTGAACGCGGCGACGAGATTACCACTAACTCCAAACGTGGTAATGACCATGCACTTGTTCCACGCCCCCTAAGATGAGCATCCGGTGCAACAAATTTTTTGCACACTTGTGGTGCGCTTCCCTAAAAGCCGCGCATTGAACGCGGCGGCGAGATTACCACCGACTCCAAACGTGGTAATGACCGTGCACTTGTTCCACGTCACCTAAGATGAGCATCCGGTGCAACAAAATTTTTTGCACACTTCTGGTGCGAAAGCGAAAAGCCGCATCGAACGCGGCGACGAGATTACCACTAACTCCAAACGCCGTAACGATCGTGCACTTGTTCCACGCCACCTAAGATGAGCATCCCGTGCAACAAAATTTTTTGCACACTTGCGCGCGCTTCCCGAAAAGCCGCATTGAACGGCGACGAGATTACCATCGACTCCAAACGTGGTAACGACCGCGCACTTGTTCCACGCCACCTAAGATGAGCATCCGGTGCAACAAAATTTTTTGCACACTGTGCGCTTTGAAAAAACAGTGCGCCGAACGCGGTGATGAGATTACCACTAACTCCAAACGTGGTAACGACCATGCACTTGTTCCACGTCACCTAAGATGAGCATCGGTGCAACAAAAATTTTTGCACACTTTGGTGCGCTTTCCGAAAGCCGCATCGAACGTGGCGACGAGATTAACATCGACTCCAAACGTGGGAACGACCGTGCACTTGTTCCACGCCACCTAGGATGAGCATCCGGTGCAACAAATTTTTTGCACACTTCTGGTGCGCTTTTCTGAAAGGCGTGCACTAAACGTGTGATGAGATTACCACTGACTTCAAAGGTGGCAACGACCGTGGCACTTGTTCCACGCCACCTAAGACGAGCATCCCGGTGCAACAAATTTTTTTTGCACACTTTTGGTGCGCTTCTCGAAAAGCTGTGCATCGAACGCGGCGACGAGATTACCACCGACTCCAAACATGGTAACGACCGTGCACTTGTTCCTCATTCCCTAGGATGAGGATCCGTGCAACAAATTTTTTTTGCACACTTCGGCGCTCCCAAAAAGCCGTGCATCGAACGGTGACGAGATTACCACTAACTCCAAACGTGGTAATGACCATGCACTTGTTCCACGCCCCTAAGATGAGCATCCGTGCAACAAAATTTTTTTGCACACTTGTGGTGCGCTCCCCGAAAAGCCGCATTGAACGTGCGACGAGATTACCACCGACTCCAAACGTGGTAACGACGCACTTGTTCCACGCCACCTAAGATGAGCATCCGTGCAACAAAATTTTTTGCACACTTCTGGTGCGCTTCGTGAAAGCCGTGCATCGAACGCGGTGACGAGATTACCACTAACTCCAAACGTGGTAACGATCGTGCACTTGTTCCACGCCACCTAAGATGAGCATCCGGTGCAACAAAAATTTTTGCACACTTTCGTGCGCTCCCAAAAGCCGCATTGAACGGCGACGAGATTACCACTAACTCCAAACGTGGTAATGACCACGCACTTGTTCCACGCCCCTAAGATGAGCATCCCGAGCAACAAAAATTTTTTGCACACTTGTGGTGCGCCTCCCGAAAAAGCCTTGCATTGAACGCGATGAGATTACCACCGACTCCAAACGTGGTAATGACCGTGCACTTGTTCCACGTCACCTAAGATGAGCATCCGTGCAACAAAATTTTTTGCACACTTCTGGGTGCGCGCGAAAAGCCGCATCGAACGCGGCGACGAGATTACCACTAACTCCAAACGTGGTAACGATCGCACTTGTTCCACGCCACCTAAGATGAGCATCCGGGTGCAACAAAATTTTTTGCACACTTTCGTGCGCTTCCCGAAAGTCGCATTGAACGCGGCGACGAGATTACCACAAACTCCCAACGTGGTAACGACCGTGCACTTGTTCCACATTACCTAGATGAGCATCCGGTGCAACAAATTTTTTTGCACACTGCGGCGCGCTTCCCGAAAGCCCGCATCGAACGCGTGACGAGATTACCACCGACTCCAAACGTGGTAATGACCATGCACTTGTTCCACGCCCCTAAGATGAGCATCCGGTGCAACAAAAATTTTTTGCACACTTGTGGTGCGCTTCCCGAAAAAGCGGCATTGAACGTGGGCGACGAGATTACCACTCGACTCCAAACGTGGTAACGACCGTGCACTTGTTCCACGTCACCTAAGATGAGCATCCGTGCAACAAAAATTTTTTGCACACTTCTCGTGCTTCGCGAAAAGCCGCATCGAACGTGTGACGAGATTACCACTAACTCCAAACGTGGTAACGACCGTGCACTTGTTCCACGTCACCTAGGATGAGCATCCGTGCAACAACTTTTTTGCACACTTGAGGTGCGCTCCCGAAAAGCCGCGGCATTGAACGTGTGACGAGATTACCGCCGACTCCAAACGAGGTAATGACCACGCACTTGTTCCATGTCCCCTAAGATGAGCATCCGTGCAACAAATTTTTTTGCACACTTCGTGCGCTTCTCGAAAGTCGTGCATTGAACGTGCGACGAGATTACCACTAACTCCAAACGTGGTAACAACCGTGCACTTGTTCCACGTCACCTAGATGAGCATCCGGTGCAACAACTTTTTTTTGCACACTTGAGGTGCGCTCCCGAAAGCCGTGCATCGAATGTGTGGTGAGATTACCAATGACTCCAAATATGGTAACGATCGCGCACTTGTTCCACGTCACCTATGATGAGCATCCGGTGCAACAAAAATTTTTTTGCACACTTGTGGTGCGCTTCGCGAAAAGCCGCGGCATCGAACGGGCGACGAGATTACCACTAACTCCAAACGTGGTAACGATCGTGCACTTGTTCCACGCCACCTAAGATGAGCATCCGGTGCAACAAAATTTTTTGCACACTTCTGGTGCGCTCCCCGAAAAGTCGCATTGAACGTGCGACGAGATTACCACTAACTCCCAACGTGGTAACGACCGTGCACTTGTTCCACATTACCTAGGATGAGCATCCGGTGCAACAAATTTTTTTGCACACTTGTGTGCTTCCCGAAAAGCCGTGCATCGAACTTGTGACGAGATTACCACCGACTCCAAACGTGGTAATGACCATGCACTTGTTCCACGCCCCTAAGATGAGCATCCGTGCAACAAAATTTTTTTGCACACTTGTGGTGCGCTCCCGAAAGCCGCGGCATTGAACGCGGCGACGAGATTACCACCGACTCCAAACGTGGTAACGACCGTGCACTTGTTCCACGTCACCTAATATGAGCATCCGGTGCAACAAAATTTTTTTGCACACTTCGTGCGCTTTCGCGAAAAGCCGCATCGAACGTGTGACGAGATTACCACTAACTCCAAACGTGGTAACGATCGTGCACTTGTTCCACGTCACCTAAGATGAGCATCCGGTGCAACAAAAATTTTTGCACACACTTCGTGCGCTTCCCGAAAGCCGCATTGAACGCGGCGACGAGATTACCACTAACTCCAAACGTGGTAATGACCATGCACTTGTTCCACGTCACCTAAGATGAGCATCCGTGCAACAAAATTTTTTGCACACTTCGGGTGCGCTTCAGCGAAAAGCCGCATCGAACGTGTGACGAGATTACCACTAACTCCAAACGTGGTAACGACCGTGCACTTGTTCCACGCCACCGGGATGAGCATCCGTGCAACAACTTTTTTTTGCACACTTGAGGTGCGCTTCCCGAAAAGCCGTGCATCGAACGCGTGCGACGAGATTACCACTGACTCCAAACGTGGTAACGACCGTGCACTTGTTCCACGTCACCTAAGATGAGCATCCGGTGCAACAAAATTTTTTTGCACACTTCTGGTGCGCTTCCCGAAAGCCGTGCATTGAACGTGCGACGAGATTACCACTAACTCCCAACGTGGTAACGACCGCGCACTTGTTCCACATTACCTAGGATGAGCATCCGATTGCAACAAATTTTTTTTGCACACTTCTGTGCGCTTCCCGAAAGCCGTGCATTGAACGTGCGATGAGATTACCACTGACTCCAAACGTGGTAATGACCGTGCACTTGTTCCACGTCACCTAAGATGAGCATCCGTGCAACAAAATTTTTTGCACACTTCGGTGCGTTGCGAAAAGCCGTGCATCGAACGTGCGACGAGATTACCACTAACTCCAAACGTGGTAACGATCGTGCACTTGTTCCACGTCACCTAAGATGAGCATCTGGTGCAACAAAATTTTTTTGCACACTTCTGGTGCGCTTCCCGAAAGCCGTGCATTGAACGTGCGACGAGATTACCACTAACTCCCAACGTGGTAACGACCGTGCACTTGTTCCACATTACCTAGGATGAGCATCCGGTGCAACAAATTTTTTTGCACACTTCTGGGCGCTTCCCGAAAGCCGCATCGAACGTGTGACGAGATTACCACCGACTCCAAACGTGGTAATGACCATGCACTTGTTCCACGCCCCCTAAGATGAGCATCCGGTGCAACAAAATTTTTTGCACACTTGTGGTGCGCCCGAAAAGCCGCATTGAACGTGCGACGAGATTACCATCGACTCCAAACGTGGTAACGACCGTGCACTTGTTCCACGTCACCTAAGATGAGCATCCGGTGCAACAAAAATTTTTTGCACACTTCTGGTGCGCTTCGCGAAAGCCGTGCATCGAACGTGTGACGAGATTACCACTAACTCCAAACGTGGTAACGACCGTGCACTTGTTCCACGTCACCTAGGATGAGCATCCGGTGCAACAACTTTTTTTTGCACACTTGAGGTGCGCTTCCCGAAAAGCCGTGCATCGAACGTGTGGTGAGATTACCAATGACTCCAAATATGGTAACGATCGGCGCACTTGTTCCACGTCACCTATGATGAGCATCCGGTGCAACAAAATTTTTTTTGCACACTTGTGGTGCGCTTCGCGAAAGCCGTGCATCGAACGTGCGACGAGATTACCACTAACTCCAAACGTGGTAACGATCGTGCACTTGTTCCACGTCACCTAAGATGAGCATCCGGTGCAACAAAATTTTTTTGCACACTTCTGGTGCGCTCCCCCCCGAAAAGCCGTGCATTGAACGTGCGACGAGATTACCACTAACTCCCAACGTGGTAACGACCGTGCACTTGTTCCACATTACCTAGGATGAGCATCCGTGCAACAAATTTTTTTGCACACTTCGCGGCGCTCCCGAAAGCCGCATCGAACTTGTGACGAGATTACCACCGACTCCAAACGTGGTAATGACCATGCACTTGTTCCACGTCCCCCTAAGATGAGCATCCGTGCAACAAAATTTTTTGCACACTTGTGGTGCGCTCCCGAAAGCCGTGCATTGAACGTGCGACGAGATTACCATCGACTCCAAACGTGGTAACGACCGCGGCACTTGTTCCACGTCACCTAATATGAGCATCCGGTGCAACAAAATTTTTTTGCACACTTCTCGTGCGCTTCGCAAAAGCCGTGCATCGAACGCGGTGACGAGATTACCACTAACTCCAAACGTGGTAACGATCGTGCACTTGTTCCACGTCACCTAAGATGAGCATCCGGTGCAACAACAAAATTTTTTGCACACTTCGTGCGCCCCGAAAAGCCGTGCATTGAACGTGCGACGAGATTACCACTAACTCCAAACGTGGTAATGACCATGCACTTGTTCCACGCCCCTAAGATGAGCATCCGGTGCAACAAAATTTTTTGCACACTTGTGGTGCGCGCTTCCGAAAAGCCGTGCATTGAACGTGCGATGAGATTACCACCGACTCCAAACGTGGTAATGACCGTGCACTTGTTCCACGTCACCTAAGATGAGCATCCGGTGCAACAAAATTTTTTTGCACACTTCTGGTGCGCTTCGCGAAAGCCGTGCATCGAACGTGCGACGAGATTACCACTAACTCCAAACGTGGTAACGATCGTGCACTTGTTCCACGTCACCTAAGATGAGCATCTGGTGCAACAAAATTTTTTTGCACACTTCTGGTGCGCTTCCCGAAAGCCGTGCATTGAACGTGCGACGAGATTACCACTAACTCCCAACGTGGTAACGACCGTGCACTTGTTCCACATTACCTAGGATGAGCATCCGGTGCAACAAATTTTTTTTGCACACTTCTGTGCGCTTCCCGAAAGCCGTGCATCGAACGTGTGACGAGATTACCACTGACTCCAAACGTGGTAATGACCATGCACTTGTTCCACGTCCCCTAAGATGAGCATCCGGTGCAACAAAATTTTTTTGCACACTTGTGGTGCGCTTCCCGAAAGCCGTGCATTGAACGTGCGACGAGATTACCACTGACTCCAAACGTGGTAACGACCGTGCACTTGTTCCACGTCACCTAAGATGAGCATCCGGTGCAACAAAATTTTTTTGCACACTTCTGGTGCGCTTCGCGAAAGCCGTGCATCGAACGTGTGACGAGATTACCACTAACTCCAAACGTGGTAACGATCGTGCACTTGTTCCACGTCACCTAAGATGAGCATCTGGTGCAACAAAAATTTTTTGCACACTTCTGGTGCGCTTCCCGAAAAGCCGTGCATTGAACGCGGCGACGAGATTACCACCGACTCCAAACGTGGTAATGACCGTGCACTTATTCCACGTCCCCTAAGATGAGCATCCGGTGCAACAAATTTTTTTGCACACTTCTGTGCGCTTCCCGAAAGCCGTGCATCGAACGTGCGACGAGATTACCACTAACTCCCAACGTGGTAACGACCGTGCACTTGTTCCACATTACCTAGGATGAGCATCCGGTGCAACAAATTTTTTTTGCACACTTCGTGCGCTTCCCGAAAAGCCGTGCATCGAACGTGTGACGAGATTACCACCGACTCCAAACGTGGTAATGACCATGCACTTGTTCCACGTCCCCCTAAGATGAGCATCCGGTGCAACAAAATTTTTTGCACACTTGTGGTGCGCTCCCGAAAGCCGTGCATTGAACGTGCGACGAGATTACCACCGACTCCAAACGTGGTAACGACCGTGCACTTGTTCCACGTCACCTAAGATGAGCATCCGTGCAACAAAATTTTTTGCACACTTCTGGTGCGCTTCGCGAAAGCCGTGCATCGAACGCGGTGACGAGATTACCACTAACTCCAAACGTGGTAACGACCGGGTGCACTTGTTCCACGTCACCTAGGATGAGCATCCGGTGCAACAACTTTTTTGCACACTTGAGGTGCGCTTCCCGAAAAGCCGTGCATTGAACGTGTGACGAGATTACGGGCCGACTCCAAACGAGGTAATGACCACGCACTTGTTCCATGTCCCCTAAGATGAGCATCCGGTGCAACAAATTTTTTTGCACACTTCGGTGCGCTTCTCGAAAGTCGTGCATTGAACGTGCGACGAGATTACCACTAACTCCAAACGTGGTAACGACCGTGCACTTGTTCCACGTCACCTAGGATGAGCATCCGGTGCAACAACTTTTTTTTGCACACTTGAGGTGCGCTTCCCGAAAGCCGTGCATCGAATGTGTGGTGAGATTACCAATGACTCCAAATATGGTAACGATCGCGCACTTGTTCCACGTCACCTATGATGAGCATCCAGTGCAACAAAATTTTTTTTTGCACACTTGTGGTGCGCTTCGCGAAAGCCGTGCATCGAACGTGCGACGAGATTACCACTAACTCCAAACGTGGTAACGATCGTGCACTTGTTCCACGTCACCTAAGATGAGCATCTGGTGCAACAAAATTTTTTGCACACCACGGTGCGCTTCGAAAGCCGTGCATTGAACGTGCGACGAGATTACCACTAACTCCCAACGTGGTAACGACCGTGCACTTGTTCCACATTACCTAGGATGAGCATCCGGTGCAACAAATTTTTTTTGCACACTTCTGTGCGCTTCCCGAAAGCCGTGCATCGAACTTGTGACGAGATTACCACTGACTCCAAACGTGGTAATGACCATGCACTTGTTCCACGCCCCTAAGATGAGCATCCGGTGCAACAAAAATTTTTTGCACACTTGTGGTGCGCTTCCCGAAAAGCCGTGCATTGAACGTGCGACGAGATTACCACCGACTCCAAACGTGGTAACGACCGCACTTGTTCCACGTCACCTAATATGAGCATCCGGTGCAACAAAATTTTTTTGCACACTTCTGGTGCGCCGCGAAAAGTGCATCGGACGTGTGACGAGATTACCACTAACTCCAAACGTGGTAACGATCGTGCACTTGTTCCACGTCACCTAAGATGAGCATCCGGTGCAACAAAAATTTTTGCACACTTGCAGTGCGCTTCCCGAAAGCCGTGCATTGAACGTGCGACGAGATTACCACTAACTCCAAACGTGGTAATGACCATGCACTTGTTCCACGTCCCCTAAGATGAGCATCCGGTGCAACAAAATTTTTTTGCACACTTGTGGTGCGCTTCCCGAAAGCCGTGCATTGAACGTGCGACGAGATTACCACTGACTCCAAACGTGGTAACGACCGTGCACTTATTCCACGTCACCTAAGATGAGCATCCGGTGCAACAAAATTTTTTTGCACACTTCTGGTGCGCTTCGCGAAAGCCGTGCATTGAACGTGCGACGAGATTACCACTAACTCCAAACGTGGTAACGATCGTGCACTTGTTCCACGTCACCTAATATGAGCATCCGGTGCAACAAAATTTTTTTGCACACTTCTGGTGCGCTTCGCGAAAGCCGTGCATCGAACGTGTGACGAGATTACCACTAACTCCAAACGTGGTAACGACCGTGCACTTGTTCCACGTCACCTAGGATGAGCATCCGGTGCAACAACTTTTTTTTGCACACTTGAGGTGCGCTTCCCGAAAGCCGTGCATTGAACGTGTGACGAGATTACCGCTGACTCCAAACGAGGTAATGACCACGCACTTGTTCCATGTCCCCTAAGATGAGCATCCGGTGCAACAAATTTTTTTTGCACACTTCTGGTGCGCTTCTCGAAAGTCGTGCATTGAACGTGCGACGAGATTACCACTAACTCCAAACGTGGTAACGACCGTGCACTTGTTCCACGTCACCTAGGATGAGCATCCGGTGCAACAACTTTTTTTTGCACACTTGAGGTGCGCTTCCCGAAAGCCGTGCATCGAATGTGTGGTGAGATTACCAATGACTCCAAATATGGTAACGATCGCGCACTTGTTCCACGTCACCTATGATGAGCATCCAGAGTGCAACAAAATTTTTTTGCACACTTGTGGTGCGCTTCGCGAAAGCCGTGCATCGAACGTGCGACGAGATTACCACTAACTCCAAACGTGGTAACGATCGTGCACTTGTTCCACGTCACCTAAGATGAGCATCCGGTGCAACAAAATTTTTGCACACTTCGGTGCGCTTCCGAAAAGCCGTGCATTGAACGTGCGGACGAGATTACCACTAACTCCCAACGTGGTAACGACCGTGCACTTGTTCCACATTACCTAGGATGAGCATCCGGTGCAACAAATTTTTTTTGCACACTTGAGTGCGCTTCCCGAAAGCCGTGCATCGAACTTGTGACGAGATTACCACCGACTCCAAACGTGGTAATGACCATGCACTTGTTCCACGCCCCTAAGATGAGCATCCGGTGCAACAAAATTTTTTTGCACACTTGTGGTGCGCTTCCCGAAAGCCGTGCATTGAACGTGCGACGAGATTACCACTGACTCCAAACGTGGTAACGACCGTACACTTGTTCCACGTCACCTAATATGAGCATCCGGTGCAACAAAATTTTTTGCACACTTTGGGTGCGCTTCGCGAAAAGCCGTGCATCGGACGTGTGACGAGATTACCACTAACTCCAAACGTGGTAACGATCGTGCACTTGTTCCACGTCACCTAAGATGAGCATCTGGTGCAACAAAAATTTTTGCACACTTCTGGTGCGCTTCCCGAAAGCCGTGCATTGAACGTGCGACGAGATTACCACTAACTCCAAACGTGGTAATGACCATGCACTTGTTCCACGTCCCCTAAGATGAGCATCGATTGCAACAAAATTTTTTTTGCACACTTGTGGTGCGCTTCGAAAAGCCGTGCATTGAACGTGCGACGAGATTACCACCGACTCCAAACGTGGTAACGACCGTGCACTTATTCCACGTCACCTAAGATGAGCATCCGGTGCAACAAAATTTTTTTGCACACTTCTGGTGCGCTTCGCGAAAGCCGTGCATTGAACGTGCGACGAGATTACCACTAACTCCAAACGTGGTAACGATCGTGCACTTGTTCCACGTCACCTAATATGAGCATCCGGTGCAACAAAATTTTTTGCACACTTCTGCGGCGCTTCCCGAAAGCCGTGCATTGAGCGTGTGACGAGATTACCGGCCTGACTCCAAACGAGGTAATGACCACGCACTTGTTCCATGTCCCCTAAGATGAGCATCCGGTGCAACAAATTTTTTTGCACACTTCGTGCGCTTCTCGAAAGTCGTGCATTGAACGTGCGACGAGATTACCACTAACTCCAAACGTGGTAACGACCGTGCACTTGTTCCACGTCACCTAGGATGAGCATCCGGTGCAACAAAATTTTTTTGCACACTTGAGGTGCGCTTCGAAAAGCCGTGCATCGAACGTGTGGTGAGATTACCAATGACTCCAAATATGGTAACGATCGCGCACTTGTTCCACGTCACCTATGATGAGCATCCGGTGCAACAAAATTTTTTTTGCACACTTGTGGTGCGCTTCAGCGAAAAGCCGTGCATCGAAGCGTGCGACGAGATTACCACTAACTCCAAACGTGGTAACGATCGTGCACTTGTTCCACGTCACCTAAGATGAGCATCGGTGCAACAAAATTTTTTGCACACTTCGGTGCGCTTCCCGAAAAGCCGTGCATTGAGCGCGTGCGACGAGATTAACACTAACTCCCAACGTGGTAACGACCGTGCACTTGTTCCACATTACCTAGGATGAGCATCCGGTGCAACAAATTTTTTGCACACTTCGTGCGCTTCCCGAAAGCCGTGCATCGAACTTGTGACGAGATTACCAGCGACTCCAAACGTGGTAATGACCATGCACTTGTTCCACGTCCTCTAAGATGAGCATCGGTGCAACAAAATTTTTTGCACACTTGTGGTGCGCTTCCCGAAAAGCCCGTGCATTGAGCGTGCGACGAGATTACCACCGACTCCAAACGTGGTAACGACCGTGCACTTGTTCCACGTCACCTAATATGAGCATCCGGTGCAACAAAATTTTTTGCACACTTGTGGTGCGCTCCGAAAGCCGTGCATTGAGCGTGCGACGAGATTACCACTCGACTCCAAACGTGGTAACGACCGTGCACTTGTTCCACGTCACCTAATATGAGCATCCGGTGCAACAAAATTTTTTTGCACACTTCTGGTGCGCTTCCGCGAAAAGCCGTGCATCGAACGTGTGACGAGATTACCACTAACTCCAAACGTGGTAACGACCGTGCACTTGTTCCACGTCACCTAATATGAGCATCCGGTGCAACAAAATTTTTTTGCACACTTCTGGTGCGCTTTCGCGAAAAGCCGTGCATCGAGCGTGTGACGAGATTACCACTAACTCCAAACGTGGTAACGATCGTGCACTTGTTCCACGTCACCTAAGATGAGCATGCGGTGCAACAAAAATTTTTGCACACCAGTGCGGTGCGCTTCCGAAAGCCGTGCATTGAAGCGTGCGGCGAGATTACCACTAACTCCAAACGTGGTAACGACCGTGCACTTGTTCCACGTCACCTAGGATGAGCATCCGGTGCAACAAATTTTTTGCACACCGTGCGCTTCCCGAAAGCCGTGCATCGAACGTGTGACGAGATTACCACCGACTCCAAGCGTGGTAATGACCATGCACTTGTTCCACGCCCCCTAAGATGAGCATCCGGTGCAACAAAAATTTTTTGCACACTTGTGGTGCGCTTCTAAAAGCCGTGCATTGAGCGTGCGGCGAGATTACCATCGACTCCAAGCGTGGTAACGACCGTGCACTTGTTCCACGTCACCTAATATGAGCATCCGGTGCAACAAAATTTTTTGCACACTTCAGTGCGCGCCAGCGAAAAGCCGTGCATCGAGCGTGTGACGAGATTACCACTAACTCCAAACGTGGTAACGATCGTGCACTTGTTCCACGTCACCTAAGATGAGCATCTGGTGCAACAAAAATTTTTTGCACACTTCTGGTGCGCTTCCCGAAAGCCGTGCATTGAACGTGCGACGAGATTACCACTAACTCCAAACGTGGTAATGACCATGCACTTGTTCCACGTCCCCTAAGATGAGCATCCGGTGCAACAAAATTTTTTTGCACACTTGTGGTGCGCTTCCCGAAAGCCGTGCATTGAACGTGCGATGAGATTACCACTGACTCCAAACGTGGTAATGACCGTGCACTTGTTCCACGTCACCTATGATGAGCATCCAGTGCAACAAAATTTTTTTTTGCACACTTGTGGTGCGCTTCGCGAAAGCCGTGCATCGAACGTGCGACGAGATTACCACTAACTCCCAACGTGGTAACGACCGTGCACTTGTTCCACATTACCTAGGATGAGCATCCGGTGCAACAAATTTTTTGCACACTTCGTGCGCTTCGAAAGCCGTGCATCGAAGCGTGTGACGAGATTACCACCGACTCAAGCGTGGTAATGACCATGCACTTGTTCCACGTCCCCTAAGATGAGCATCCGGTGCAACAAAATTTTTTGCACACTTGTGGTGCGCTCCCGAAAGCCGTGCATTGAGCGTGCGGCGAGATTACCATCGACTCCAAACGTGGTAACGACCGTGCACTTGTTCCACGTCACCTAATATGAGCATCCGGTGCAACAAAATTTTTTTGCACACTTCTGGTGCGCTTCGCGAAAGCCGTGCATCGAACGTGTGACGAGATTACCACTAACTCCAAAGCGTGGTAACGATCGTGCACTTGTTCCACGTCACCTAAGATGAGCATCCGGTGCAACAAAATTTTTTGCACACTTCGGGTGCGCTTCGAAAGCCGTGCATTGAGCGTGCGACGAGATTACCACTAACTCCAAAGCGTGGTAATGACCATGCACTTGTTCCACGTCCCCTAAGATGAGCATCCGGTGCAACAAAATTTTTTGCACACTTGTGGTGCGCTTCCCGAAAAGCCGTGCATTGAGCGTGCGATGAGATTACCACCCGACTCCAAAGCGTGGTAATGACCGTGCACTTGTTCCACGTCACCTAAGATGAGCATCCGGTGCAACAAAATTTTTTGCACACTTACGGTGCGCTTCGCGAAAGCCGTGCATCGAGCGTGCGGCGAGATTACCACTAACTCCAAACGTGGTAACGATCGTGCACTTGTTCCACGTCACCTAAGATGAGCATCCGGTGCAACAAAATTTTTTGCACACTTCGTGCGCTTTCGAAAGCCGTGCATTGAGCGTGTGGCGAGATTACCGCTGACTCCAAACGAGGTAATGACCACGCACTTGTTCCATGTCCCCTAAGATGAGCATCCGGTGCAACAAATTTTTTTGCACACGGTGCGCTTCTCGAAAGTCGTGCATTGAGCGTGCGGCGAGATTACCACTAACTCCAAAGCGTGGTAACGACCGTGCACTTGTTCCCGTCACCTAGGATGAGCATCCGGTGCAACAAAATTTTTTTTGCACACTTGTGGTGCGCTTCCAAAGCCGTGCATCGAACATGTGATGAGATTACCGATGACTCCAAACGTGGTAACGACCGTACACTTGTTCCACGTCACCTAAGATGAGCATCCGGTGCAACAAAATTTTTTGCACACTTCTGGTGCGCCGCGAAAGCCGTGCATCGAGCGTGCGACGAGATTACCACTAACTCCAAACGTGGTAACGATCGTGCACTTGTTCCAGGTCACCTAAGATGAGCATCTAGTGCAACAAAATTTTTTGCACACTTCGGTGCGCTTCCCGAAAGCCGTGCATTGAGCGTGCGACGAGATTACCACTAACTCCAAAGCGTGGTAACGACCGTGCACTTGTTCCACGTCACCTAAGATGAGCATCCGGTGCAACAAAAATTTTTTTTTGCACACTTACGGTGCGCTAAAAAAAACAGTCGTCGAGCGTGTGATGAGATTACCACAAACTCCAAACGTGGTAACGACCATGCACTTGTTCCACGTCACCTAAGATGAGCATCCGGTGCAACAAATTTTTTTGCACACTTTTGGTGCGCAAAAGAAAGCCGTGCATCGAAGCGTGCGGACGAGATTACCACCGACTCAAATGTGGTAACGACCGTGCACTTGTTCCACGTCACCTAGGATGAGCATCCGGTGCAACAAATTTTTTTGCACACCACAGTGCGCTTTTCGAAAGGCGTGCACTAAACGTGTGATGAGATTACCACTGGCTTCAAAGGTGGCAACGACCGTGCACTTGTTCCACGTCACCTAAGACGAGCATCCGGTGCAACAAAATTTTTTTTCCACACTTCTGGTGCGCTTCTCGAAAGCTGTGCATCGAACGTGCGACGAGATTACCACTGACTCCAAACGTGGTAACGACCGTGCACTTGTTCCTCATTACCTAGGATGAGGATCCGGTGCAACAAATTTTTTTTGCACACTTCTGTGCGCTTCCCGAAAGCGGTGCATCGAACGTGTGACGAGATTACCACTAACTCCAAACGTGGTAATGACCATGCACTTGTTCCACGTCCCCTAAGATGAGCATCCGGTGCAACAAAATTTTTTTGCACACTTGTGGTGCACTTCCCGAAAGCCGTGCATTGAACGTGCGACGAGATTACCACTGACTCCAAACGTGGTAACGACCGTGCACTTGTTCCACGTCACCTAAGATGAGCATCCGGTGCAACAAAATTTTTTTGCACACTTGTGGTGCGCTTCGCGAAAGCCGTGCATCGAACGTGCGACGAGATTACCACTAACTCCAAACGTGGTAACGATCGTGCACTTGTTCCACGTCACCTAAGATGAGCATCCGGTGCAACAAAATTTTTTTGCACACTTCTGGTGCGCTTCCCGAAAGCCGTGCATTGAACGTGCGACGAGATTACCACTAACTCCCAACGTGGTAATGACCGTGCACTTGTTCCACATTTCCTAGGATGAGCATGCGGTGCAACAAATTTTTTTTGCACACTTCTCGCAGGCGCTTCCGAAAGCCGTGCATCGAACGTGTGACGAGATTACCGCTGACTCCAAACGAGGTAATGACCACGCACTTGTTCCATGTCCCCTAAGATGAGCATCCGGTGCAACAAATTTTTTTGCACACTTCTGGTGCGCTTCTCGAAAGTCGTGCATTGAACGTGCGACGAGATTACCACTAACTCCAAACGTGGTAACGACCATGCACTTGTTCCACGTCACCTAGGATGAGCATCCGGTCCAACAATTTTTTTTTGCACACTTGAGGTGCGCTTCCCGAAAGCCGTGCATCGAACGTGTGGTGAGATTACGAATGACTCCAAACATGGTAACGATCGCGCACTTGTTCCACATCACCTATGATGAGCATCCAGTGCAACAAAATTTTTTTTTGCACACTTGAGGTGCGCTTCCCGAAAGCCGTGCATCGAACGTGTGGTGAGATTACGAATGACTCCAAACATGGTAACGATCGCGCACTTGTTCCACATCACCTATGATGAGCATCCAGTGCAACAAAATTTTTTTTTGCACACTTGTGGTGCGCTTCCCGAAAGCCGTGCATCGAACATGTGATGAGATTACCAATGACTCCAAACGTGGTAACGACCGTACACTTGTTCCACGTCACCTAAGATGAGCATCGGTGCAACAAAATTTTTTGCACACTTCCGGTGCGCTTCAGCGAAAAGCCGTGCATCGAACGTGCGACGAGATTACCACTAACTCCGAACGTGGTAACAATCGTGCACTTGTTCCACGTCACCTAAGACGAGCATCTAGTGCAACAAAATTTTTTTGCACACTTCTGGTGCGCTTCCGAAAGCCGTGCATTGAGCGTGCGGCGAGATTACCACTAACTCCAAGCGTGGTAACGACCGTGCACTTGCTCCACGTCACCTAAGATGAGCATCCGGTGCAACAAAATTTTTTTGCACACTTCTGGTGCGCTTTTCGAAAACAGTGCATTGAACGTGCGACGAGATTACCACTAACTCCAAGCGTGGTAACGACCAGGTGCACTTGTTCCACGTCACCTAGGATGAGCATCCGGTGCAACAAATTTTTTTTGCACACTTCCGAAAGCCGTGCATCGAGCGTGTGGTGAGATTACGAATGACTCAAACATGGTAACGATCGCGCACTTGTTCCACATCACCTATGATGAGCATCCGAGTGCAACAAAATTTTTTGCACACTTGTGGTGCGCTTCCCCGAAAAGCCGTGCATCGAACATGTGATGAGATTACCAATGACTCCAAACGTGGTAACGACCGTACACTTGTTCCACGTCACCTAAGATGAGCATCCGGTGCAACAAAATTTTTTGCACGCCGGTGCGCTTCGCGAAAAGCCGTGCATCGAGCGTGCGGACGAGATTACCACTAACTCGAGCGTGGTAACGACCGTGCACTTGTTCCACGTCACCTAAGATGAGCATTCGGTGCAACAAAATTTTTTTGCACACTTCTGGTGCGCCAGCGAAAGCCGTGCATCGAGCGTGCGGCGAGATTACCACTAACTCCAAAGCGTGGTAGCGATCGTGCACTTGTTCCAGTCACCTAAGATGAGCATCTAGTGCAACAAAATTTTTTTGCACACTTCGGTGCGCTTCGAAAGCCGTGCATTGAGCGTGCGACGAGATTACCACTAACTCCAAAGCGTGGTAACGACCGTGCACTTGTTCCACGTCACCTAAGATGAGCATCCGGTGCAACAAAATTTTTTTTGCGCACTTCTGGTGCGCTTTTCAAAAACAGTGCGTCGAACGTGTGATGAGATTACCACTAACTCCAAACGTGGTAACGACCGTGCACTTGTTCCACGTCACCTAAGATGAGCATCCGGTGCAACAAAAATTTTTGCACACTTCGGTGCCCTTTTCGAAAACAGTCGTCGAGCGTGTGATGAGATTACCACTAACTCCAAACGTGGTAACGACCATGCACTTGTTCCACGTCACCTAAGATGAGCATCCGGTGCAACAAAAATTTTTGCACACTTTTTGGTGCGCTTTCGAAAGCCGTGCATCGAGCGTGCGGCGAGATTACCACCCGACTCCAAATGTGGTAACGACCGTGCACTTGTTCCACGTCACCTAGGATGAGCATCGGTGCAACAAATTTTTGCACACTTGGGTGCGCTTTCGAAAGGCGTGCACTAAACGTGTGATGAGATTACCACCGACTTCAAAGGTGGCAACGACCGCGCACTTGTTCCACGTCACCTAAGACGAGCATCCGGTGCAACAAAATTTTTTTTGCACACTTCTGGTGCGCTTCTCGAAAGCTGTGCATCAAGCGTGCGACGAGATTACCCGACTCCAAACGTGGTAACGACCGTGCACTTGTTCCTCATGACCTAGGATGAGGATCCGGTGCAACAAATTTTTTTGCACACTTCTGTGCGCTTCCCGAAAGCCGTGCATCGAGCGTGTGACGAGATTACCACTAACTCCAAACGTGGTAATGACCATGCACTTGTTCCACGTCCCCTAAGATGAGCATCCGGTGCAACAAAATTTTTTGCACACTTGTGGTGCGCTTCGAAAAGCCGTGCATTGAACTGCGACGAGATTACCATCGACTCCAAACGTGGTAACGACCGTGCACTTGTTCCACGTCACCTAAGATGAGCATCCGGTGCAACAAAATTTTTTGCACACTTACGGTGCGCCGCGAAAGCCGTGCATCGAGCGTGCGACGAGATTACCACTAACTCCAAACGTGGTAGCGATCGTGCACTTGTTCCACGTCACCTAAGATGAGCATCACGGTGCATCAAAATTTTTTGCACACTTCTGGTGCGCTTCCGAAAGCCGTGCATTGAGCGTGCGACGAGATAACCACTAACTCCCAACGTGGTAATGACCGTGCACTTGTTCCACATTTCCTAGGATGAGCATGCGGTGCAACAAATTTTTTTTGCACACTTCCCGTGCGCTTCCGAAAGCCGTGCATCGAGCGTGTGACGAGATTACCGGCCCGACTCAAACGAGGTAATGACCACGCACTTGTTCCATGTCCCCTAAGATGAGCATCCGGTGCAACAAATTTTTTTGCACACTTCTGGTGCGCTTCCCGAAAGCCGTGCATTGAACGTGCGGCGAGATTACCACTAACTCCAAACGTGGTAACGACCGTGCACTTGTTCCACGTCACCTAGGATGAGCATCCGGTGCAACAAATTTTTTTTGCACACTTGAGGTGCGCTTCCCGAAAGCCGTGCATCGAACGTGTGGTGAGATTACGAATGACTCCAAACATGGTAACGATCGCGTACTTGTTCCACATCACCTATGATGAGCATCGATTGCAACAAAATTTTTTTGCACACTTGTGGTGCGCTTCGAAAGCCGTGCATCGAACATGTGATGAGATTACCTATGACTCCAAAGCGTGGTAACGACCGTACACTTGTTCCACGTCACCTAAGATGAGCATCCGGTGCAACAAAATTTTTTGCACACACGGTGCGCCGCGAAAGCCGTGCATCGAGCGTGCGGCGAGATTACCACTAACTCCAAACGTGGTAACGATCGTGCACTTGTTCCAGGTCACCTAAGATGAGCATCTAGTGCAACAAAATTTTTTGCACACTTCGGTGCGCTTCGAAAAGCCGTGCATTGAGCGTGCGACGAGATTACCACTAACTCCAAACGTGGTAACGACCGTGCACTTGTTCCACGTCACCTAAGATGAGCATCCGGTGCAACAAAATTTTTTGCACACCACGGTCGCGCACTTTTCGAAAAGCAGTCGTCGAGCGTGTGATGAGATTACCACTAACTCCAAACGTGGTAACGACCATGCACTTGTTCCACGTCACCTAAGATGAGCATCCGGTGCAACAAAAATTTTTTGCACACTTTTGGTGCGCTCGAAAGCCGTGCATCGAACGCGTGCGGCGAGATTACCACGACTCCAAATGTGGTAATGACCGTGCACTTGTTCCACGTCACCTAGGATGAGCATCCGGTGCAACAAATTTTTTTTGCACACTTCTCAGTGCGCTTTCTGAAAGGCGTGCACTAAACGTGTGATGAGATTACCACTGACTTCAAAGGTGGCAACGACCGTGCACTTGTTCCACGTCACCTAAGACGAGCATCCGGTGCAACAAAATTTTTTTTGCACACTTCTGGTGCGCTTCTCGAAAGCTGTGCATCAAACGTGCGACGAGATTACCAGCGACTCCAAACGTGGTAACGACCGTGCACTTGTTCCTCATTACCTAGGATGAGGATCCGGTGCAACAAATTTTTTTTGCACACTTACGTGCGCTTCCGAAAAGCCGTGCATCGAGCGTGTGACGAGATTACCACTAACTCCAAACGTGGTAATGACCATGCACTTGTTCCACGTCCCCTAAGATGAGCATCCGGTGCAACAAAATTTTTTTGCACACTTGTGGTGCGCTTCCCGAAAGCCGTGCATTGAACTGCGACGAGATTACCATCGACTCCAAACGTGGTAACGACCGTGCACTTGTTCCACGTCACCTAAGATGAGCATCCGGTGCAACAAAATTTTTTTGCACACACAGTGCGCCAGCGAAAGCCGTGCATCGAGCGTGCGGCGAGATTACCACTAACTCCAAACGTGGTAACGATCGTGCACTTGTTCCACGTCACCTAAGATGAGCATCTGGTGCATCAAAATTTTTTTGCACACTTCTGGTGCGCTTCCCGAAAGCCGTGCATTGAACGTGCGACGAGATAACCACTAACTCCCAACGTGGTAATGACCGTGCACTTGTTCCACATTTCCTAGGATGAGCATGCGGTGCAACAAATTTTTTTTGCACACTTCTGTGCGCTTCCCGAAAGCCGTGCATCGAACGTGTGACGAGATTACCGCTGACTCCAAACGAGGTAATGACCACGCACTTGTTCCATGTCCCCTAAGATGAGCATCCGGTGCAACAAATTTTTTTGCACACTTCTGGTGCGCTTCCCGAAAGCCGTGCATTGAGCGTGCGGCGAGATTACCACTAACTCCAAACGTGGTAACGGCCCGTGCACTTGTTCCACGTCACCTAGGATGAGCATCGGTGCAACAAATTTTTTGCACACTTGAGGTGCGCTTCCCGAAAGCCGTGCATCGAACGTGTGGTGAGATTACGAATGACTCCAAACATGGTAACGATCGCGTACTTGTTCCACATCACCTATGATGAGCATCCAGTGCAACAAAATTTTTTTTTGCACACTTGTGGTGCGCTTCCCGAAAGCCGTGCATCGAACATGTGATGAGATTACCAATGACTCCAAACGTGGTAACGACCGTACACTTGTTCCACGTCACCTAAGATGAGCATCCGGTGCAACAAAATTTTTTTGCACACTTCGGTGCGCCAGAAAAAGCCGTGCATCGAGCGTGCGGACGAGATTACCACTCACCCGAGCGTGGTAACGATCGTGCACTTGTTCCACGTCACCTAAGATGAGCATCTAGTGCAACAAAATTTTTTTGCACACTTCTGGTGCGCTTCCCGAAAGCCGTGCATTGAACGTGCGGCGAGATTACCACTAACTCCCAACGTGGTAATGACCGTGCACTTGTTCCACATTTCCTAGGATGAGCATCCGGTGCAACAAATTTTTTTTGCACACTGCGGCGCTTCCCGAAAAGCCGTGCATCGAACGTGTGACGAGATTACCACCGACTCCAATCGAGGTAATGACCACGCACTTGTTCCATGTCCCCTAAGATGAGCATCCGGTGCAACAAATTTTTTTTGCACTTCTGGTGCGCTTCTCGAATTCGTGCATTGAAGCGTGCGACAAGATTACCACTAACTCCAAACGTGGTAACGACCGTGCACTTGTTCCACATTACCTAGGATGAGCATCCGGTGCAACAAATTTTTTTTGCACACTTCACGGCGCTTCCCCGAAAAGCCGTGCATCGAGCGTGTGACGAGATTACCACTAACTCCAAACGTGGTAATGACCACGCACTTGTTCCACTTCCGCTAAGATGAGCATCCGGCGCAACAAATTTTTTTTTGCACACTTCTGGTGCGCTTCCCGAAAGCCGTGCATCGAGCGTGCGACGAGATTACCACGGACTCCAAACGTGATAACGACCGTGCACTTATTCCACGTCACCTAAGACGAGCATCCGGTGCAACAAATTTTTTGCACACTTCTGGTGCGCTTCCCGAAAAGCCGTGCATCGAGCGTGCGACGAGATTACCACGGACTCCAAACAAGGTAACGATCGTGCACTTGTTCCACGTCACCTAAGATGAGTATCCGGTGCAACAAAAAATTTTTTGCACACTTGTGGTGCGCTTCGAAAAGTCGTGCATCGAGCGTGCGACGAGATTACCAGTGACTCCAAACATGGTAACGATCGTGCACTTGTTCCACGTCACCTAAGATGAGCATCCGGTGCAACAAAATTTTTTGCACACTTCTGGTGCGCTTCCGAAAGCAAGCGGTCGAACGTGTGATGAGATTACCACCGAGTCCAAACGTGGTAACGACCATGCACTTGTTCCACGTCACCTAAGATGAGCATCCGGTGCAACAAAAATTTTTTGCACACTTTTGGTGCACTTCCCGAAAGCCGTGCATCGAACGTGCGACGAGATTACCACTGACTCCAAACGTGGTAACGACCGTGCACTTGTTCCACCTCACCTAAGATGAGCATCCGGTGCAACAAATTTTTTTGCACACTTGAGGTGCGCTTCCCGAAAAGCGGTGCATCGAACGTGTGGTGAGATTACCAATGACTCCAAACATGGTAACGATCGCGCACTTGTTCCACGTCGCCTATGATGAGCATCCAGTGCAACAAAATTTTTTTTTGCACACTTGTGGTGCGCTTCCCGAAAGCCGTGCATCGAACATGTGATGAGATTACCAATGACTCCAAACGTGGTAACGACCGTACACTTGTTCCACGTCACCTAAGATGAGCATCCGGTGCAACAAAATTTTTTTGCACACTTTTGGTGCGCTCGCCAAAAGCCATGCATCGAACGTGCGACGAGATTACCACTTACTTCAAGCGTGGTAACGATCGTGCACTTGTTCCACCTCACCTAAGATGAGCATCCGGTGCAACAAAATTTTTTGCACACACGGTGCGCTTCGAAAAGCCGTGCATTGAGCGTGCGACGAGATTACCACTAACTCCAAACGTGGTAACGACCGTGCACTTGTTCCACGTCACCTAAGATGAGCATCCGGTGCAACAAAATTTTTTTGCACACTTCTCGTGCGCTTTCGAAAAAACAAGTCGTCGAGCGTGTGATGAGATTACCACTAACTCCAAAGCGTGGAAACGACCATGCACTTGTTCCACGTCACCTAAGATGAGCATCCGATGCAACAAAAATTTTTGCACACTTTTGGTGCGCTTTCCGAAAAGCCGTGCATCGAACGTGCGACGAGATTACCACTGACTCCAAACGTGGTAACGACCGTGCACTTGTTCCACGTCACCTTGGATGAGCATCCGGTGCAACAAATTTTTTGCATACTTACAGTGCGCTTTGCGAAAGGCGTGCACTAAAGCGTGTGATGAGGTTACCACCGACTTCAAAGGTGGCAACGACCGTGCACTTGTTCCACGTTACCTAAGATGAGCATCCAAGTGCAACAAAATTTTTTGCACACTTGTGGTGCGCTTCCCGAAAGCCGTGCATCGAGCGTGTGGTGAGATTACCAATGACTCTAGACGTGGAAACAACCGTGCACTTGTTCCACGTCACCTAAGATGTGCATCGGTGCAACAAAATTTTTGCACACTTCTAGTGCGCTTCCGAAAGCTGTGCATCGAAGCGTGCGACGAGATTACCACGACTCCAAACGTGGTAACGACCGTGCACTTGTTCCACATTACCTAGGATGAGGATTCGGTGCAACAAATTTTTTTTTGCACACTTCGTGGCGCTCCCGAAAGCCGTGCATCGAACGTGTGACGACATTACCACTAACTCCAAACGTGGTAATGACCATGCACTTGCTCCACATCACCTAAGACGAGCATCCGGTGTAACAAAATTTTTTTGCACACTTCTGGTGCGCTTCCCAAAAGCCGTGCATTGAACATGCGACGAGATTACCACCGACTCCATACGTGGTAACGACCGTGCACTTGTTCCACGTCACCTAAGATGAGCATCCTGTGCAACAAATTTTTTTTTGCACACTTACGTGCGCTCCCCCGAAAGCCGTGCATCGAGCGTGTGACGAGATTACCACTAACTCCAAACGTGGTAATGACCATGCACTTTGTTCCACGTCCCCTAAGATGAGCATCCGGTGCAACAAAATTTTTGCACACTTGTGGTGCGCTTCTCGAAAAGCCGTGCATTGAACGTGCGACGAGATTGCCACTCGACTCCAAACGTGGTAACGACCGTGCACTTGTTCCACGTCACCTAAGATGAGCATCCGGTGCAACAAAATTTTTTGCACACTTCTGGTGCGCTTCGCGAAAAGCCGTGCATCGAACGTGCGGACGAGATTACCACTAACTCCAAACGTGGTAACGAGCGTGCACTTGTTCCACGTCACCTAAGATGAGCATCCGGTGCAACAAAAAAAATTTTTTGCACACTTCTGGTGCGCTTTCCGAAAAACAAGGCGTCGAACGTGTGATGAGATTACCACTAACTCCAAACGTGGTAACGACCATGCACTTGTTCCACGTCACCTAAGATGAGCATCCGGTGCAACAAAATTTTTTGCACACTTTTTTGGTGCGCTTTCTAAAAGCCGTGCATCGAGCGTGCGACGAGATTACCACTGACTCCAAATGTGGTAACGACCGTGCACTTGTTCCACGTCACCTAGGATGAGCATCCGGTGCAACAAATTTTTTTGCACACTTCTGGTGCGCTTTCTGAAAGGCGTGCGCTAAACGTGTGATGAGATTACCACTGACTTCAAAGGTGGCAACGACCGTGCACTTGTTCCACGTTACCTAAGATGAGCATCCAGTGCAACAAAATTTTTTTGGAAAATTTTGGTGCGCTTCCCGGAAAGCCGTGCATCGAACGTGTGGTGAGATTACCAATGACTCTAGACGTGGAAACGACCGTGCACTTGTTCCACGTCACCTAAGATGAGCATCCGGTGCAACAAAATTTTTTTTGCACACTTCTAGTGCGCTCCCCGAAAGCTGTGCATCGAGCGTGCGACGAGATTACCACCGACTCCAAACGTGGTAACGACCGTGCACTTGTTCCACATTAGCTAGGATGGGGATTCGGTGCAACAAATTTTTTGCACACTTCAGTGCGCTTCCGAAAAGTGCATCGAACGTGTGACGAGATTACCACTAACTCCAAACGTGGTAATGACCATGCACTTGTTCCACGTCACCTAAGACGAGCATCCGGTGTAACAAAATTTTTTTGCACACTTCTGGTGCGCTTCCCGAAAGCCGTGCATTGAACATGCGACGAGATTACCACTGACTCCAAACGTGGTAACGACCGTGCACTTGTTCCACGTCACCTAAGATGAGCATCCTGTGCAACAAATTTTTTTGCACACTTCGTGCGCTTCCCGAAAAGCCGTGCATCGAGCGTGTGACGAGATTACCACTAACTCCAAACGTGGTAATGACCATGCACTTTGTTCCACGTCCCCCTAAGATGAGCATCCGGTGCAACAAAATTTTTTTGTACACTTGTGGTGCGCTTCTCGAAAGCCGTGCATTGAACGTGCGACGAGATTACCACTGACTCCAAACGTGGTAACGACCGTGCACTTGTTCCACGTCACCTAAGATGAGCATCCGGTGCAACAAAATTTTTTTGCACACTTCGGTGCGCTTTCGAAAAACAGTCGCGTCGAGCGTGTGATGAGATTACCACTAACTCCAAACGTGGTAACGACCATGCACTTGTTCCACGTCACCTAAGATGAGCAGCCGGTGCAACAAAATTTTTTGCACACTTTTGGTGCGCTTTCCGAAAGCCGTGCATCGAGCGTGCGACGAGATTACCCATCGACTCCAAAGCGTGGTAACGACCGTGCACTTGTTCCACGTCACCTAGGATGAGCATCCGGTGCAACAAATTTTTTGCACACTTAAGTGCGCTTTCTGAAAGGCGTGCACTAAACGTGTGATGAGATTACCACCGACTTCAAAGGTGGCAACGGCCAGGTGTACTTGTTCCACGTTACCTAAGATGAGCATCCAAGTGCAACAAAATTTTTTTGCACACTTGTGGTGCGCTTCCGAAAGCCGTGCATCGAGCGTGTGGTGAGATTACCAATGACTCTAGGCGTGGAAACGACCGTGCACTTGTTCCACGTCACCTAAGATGAGCATCCCGGTGCAACAAAATTTTTTTTGCACACTTCTAGTGCGCTTCCCGAAAGTGTGCATCGAACGTGCGACGAGATTACCACCGACTCCAAACGTGGTAACGACCGTGCACTTGTTCCACATTACCTAGGATGAGGATTCGGTGCAACAAATTTTTTGCACACTTCTGTGCGCTTCCCAAAAGCCGTGCATCGAACGTGTGACGAGATTACCACTAACTCCAAACGTGGTAATGACCATGCACTTGTTCCACGTCACCTAAGACGAGCATCCGGTGTAACAAAATTTTTTTGCACACTTCTGGTGCGCTTCCCGAAAGCCGTGCATTGAACATGCGACGAGATTACCACTGACTCCAAACGTGGTAACGACCGCCCACTTGTTCCACGTCACCTAAGATGAGCATCCTGTGCAACAAATTTTTTTTGCACACTCGCAGGCGCTTCGAAAGCCGTGCATCGAGCGTGTGACGAGATTACCACTAACTCCAAACGTGGTAATGACCATGCACTTTGTTCCACGTCCCGTAAGATGAGCATCCGGTGCGACAAAATTTTTTGCACACTTGTGGGCGCTTCTCGAAAAGCCGTGCATTGAAGCGTCGCGACGAGATTACCACCGACTCCAAACGTGGTAACGACCGTGCACTTGTTCCACGTCACCTAAGATGAGCCTCGGTGCAACAAAATTTTTTGCACACTTCTGGTGCGCTTCCCCGAAAGCCGTGCATTGAGCGTGCGACGAGATTACCACTAACTCCAAACGTGGTAACGACCCGTGCACTTGTTCCACGTCACCTAAGATGAGCATCCGGTGCAACAAAATTTTTTTGCACACTTCGGTGCGCTTTCAAAACAAGTGCGTCGAACGTGTGATGAGATTACCACTAACTCCAAACGTGGAAACGACCATGCACTTGTTCCACGTCACCTAAGATGAGCATCCGATGCAACAAAAATTTTTTGCACACTTTTGGTGCGCTTTCCGAAAGCCGTGCATCGAACGTGCGACGAGATTACCACTGACTCCAAACGTGGTAACGACCGTGCACTTGTTCCACGTCACCTTGGATGAGCATCCGGTGCAACAAATTTTTTTGCATACTTCTGGTGCGCTTTCTGAAAGGCGTGCACTAAACGTGTGATGAGGTTACCACTGACTTCAAAGGTGGCAACGACCGTGCACTTGTTCCACGTTACCTAAGATGAGCATCCAGTGCAACAAAATTTTTTTTGCACACTTGTGGTGCGCTTCGAAAGCCGTGCATCGAGCGTGTGGTGAGATTACCAATGACTCTAGACGTGGAAACAACGGTGCACTTGTTCCACGTCACCTAAGATGTGCATCCGGTGCAACAAAATTTTTTGCACACTTCTAGTGCGCTTCCCGAAAGCGTGCATCGAACGCGTGCGACGAGATTACCATCGACTCCAAACGTGGTAACGACCGTGCACTTGTTCCACATTACCTAGGATGAGGATTCGGTGCAACAAATTTTTTTTGCACACTTCTGTGCGCTTCCCGAAAGCCGTGCATCGAACGTGTGACGACATTACCACTAACTCCAAACGTGGTAATGACCATGCACTTGCTCCACATCACCTAAGACGAGCATCCGGTGTAACAAAATTTTTTTGCACACTTCTGGTGCGCTTCCCAAAAGCCGTGCATTGAACATGCGACGAGATTACCACTGACTCCAAACGTGGTAACGACCGTGCACTTGTTCCACGTCACCTAAGATGAGCATCCTGTGCAACAAATTTTTTTTGCACACTTCTGTGCGCTTCCCGAAAGCCGTGCATCGAACGTGTGACGAGATTACCACTAACTCCAAACGTGGTAATGACCATGCACTTTGTTCCACGTCCCCTAAGATGAGCATCCGGTGCAACAAAATTTTTTGCACACTTGTGGTGCGCTTCTCGAAAGCCGTGCATTGAACGTGCGACGAGATTGCCACTGACTCCAAACGTGGTAACGACCGTGCACTTGTTCCACGTCACCTAAGATGAGCATCCGGTGCAACAAAATTTTTTTGCACACTTCTGGTGCGCTTCGCGAAAGCCGTGCATCGAACGTGCGACGAGATTACCACTAACTCCAAACGTGGTAACGAGCGTGCACTTGTTCCACGTCACCTAAGATGAGCATCCGGTGCAACAAAATTTTTTTGCACACTTCTGGTGCGCTTTCCGAAAACAGTGCGTCGAACGTGTGATGAGATTACCACTAACTCCAAACGTGGTAACGACCATGCACTTGTTCCACGTCACCTAAGATGAGCATCCGGTGCAACAAAAATTTTTTGCACACTTTTGGTGCGCTTTCCGAAAGCCGTGCATCGAACGTGCGACGAGATTACCACTGACTCCAAATGTGGTAACGACCGTGCACTTGTTCCACGTCACCTAGGATGAGCATCCGGTGCAACAAATTTTTTTGCACACTTCTGGTGCGCTTTCTGAAAGGCGTGCGCTAAACGTGTGATGAGATTACCACTGACTTCAAAGGTGGCAACGACCGTGCACTTGTTCCACGTTACCTAAGATGAGCATCCAGTGCAACAAAAATTTTTTTGCACACTTGTGGTGCGCTTCCCGAAAGCCGTGCATCGAACGTGTGGTGAGATTACCAATGACTCTAGACGTGGAAACGACCGTGCACTTGTTCCACGTCACCTAAGATGAGCATCCGGTGCAACAAAATTTTTTGCACACTTCTGGTGCGCTTCCCGAAAGCTGTGCATCGAACGTGCGACGAGATTACCACTGACTCCAAACGTGGTAACGACCGTGCACTTGTTCCACATTAGCTAGGATGAGGATTCGGTGCAACAAATTTTTTTTGCACACTTCTGTGCGCTTCCCGAAAGCCGTGCATCGAACGTGTGACGAGATTACCACTAACTCCAAACGTGGTAATGACCATGCACTTGTTCCACGTCACCTAAGACGAGCATCCGGTGTAACAAAATTTTTTTGCACACTTCTGGTGCGCTTCCCGAAAGCCGTGCATTGAACATGCGATGAGATTACCACTGACTCCAAACGTGGTAACGACCGTGCACTTGTTCCACGTCACCTAAGATGAGCATCCTGTGCAACAAATTTTTTTTGCACACTTCTGTGCGCTTCCCGAAAGCCGTGCATCGAACGTGTGACGAGATTACCACTAACTCCAAACGTGGTAATGACCATGCACTTTGTTCCACGTCCCCTAAGATGAGCATCCGGTGCAACAAAATTTTTTTGTACACTTGTGGTGCGCTTCTCGAAAGCCGTGCATTGAACGTGCGACGAGATTACCACTGACTCCAAACGTGGTAACGACCGTGCACTTGTTCCACGTCACCTAAGATGAGCATCCGGTGCAACAAAATTTTTTGCACACTTCTGGTGCGCTTTCCAAAAAACAAGGCGTCGAACGTGTGATGAGATTACCACTAACTCCAAACGTGGTAACGACCATGCACTTGTTCCACGTCACCTAAGATGAGCAGCCGGTGCAACAAAATTTTTGCACACTTTTGTGCGCTTTCCGAAAAGCCGTGCATCGAACGTGCGACGAGATTACCACTGACTCCAAACGTGGTAACGACCGTGCACTTGTTCCACGTCACCTAGGATGAGCATCCGGTGCAACAAATTTTTTTGCACACTTCTGGTGCGCTTTCTGAAAGGCGTGCACTAAACGTGTGATGAGATTACCACTGACTTCAAAGGTGGCAACGACCGTGTACTTGTTCCACGTTACCTAAGATGAGCATCCAGTGCAACAAAATTTTTTTGCACACTTGTGGTGCGCTTCCCGAAAGCCGTGCATCGAACGTGTGGTGAGATTACCAATGACTCTAGACGTGGAAACGACCGTGCACTTGTTCCACGTCACCTAAGATGAGCATCCGGTGCAACAAAATTTTTTTGCACACTTCTGGTGCGCTTCCCGAAAGCTGTGCATCGAACGTGCGACGAGATTACCACTGACTCCAAACGTGGTAACGACCGTGCACTTGTTCCACATTACCTAGGATGAGGATTCGGTGCAACAAATTTTTTTTTTTGCACACTTACGGGCGCTTCCCAAAAGCCGTGCATCGAACGTGTGACGAGATTACCACTAACTCCAAACGTGGTAATGACCATGCACTTGTTCCACGTCACCTAAGACGAGCATCCGGTGTAACAAAATTTTTTTGCACACTTCTGGTGCGCTTCCCGAAAGCCGTGCATTGAACATGCGACGAGATTACCACTGACTCCAAACGTGGTAACGACCGTCCACTTGTTCCACGTCACCTAAGATGAGCATCCTGTGCAACAAATTTTTTTTGCACACTTCTGTGCGCTTCCCGAAAGCCGTGCATCGAACGTGTGACGAGATTACCACTAACTCCAAACGTGGTAATGACCATGCACTTTGTTCCACGTCCCGTAAGATGAGCATCCGGTGCGACAAAATTTTTTTGCACACTTGTGGCGCGCTTCTCGAAAGCCGTGCATTGAACGTGCGACGAGATTACCACTGACTCCAAACGTGGTAACGACCGTGCACTTGTTCCACGTCACCTAAGATGAGCCTCTGGTGCAACAAAATTTTTTTGCACACTTCTGGTGCGCTTCCCGAAAGCCGTGCATTGAACGTGCGACGAGATTACCACTAACTCCAAACGTGGTAACGACCGTGCACTTGTTCCACGTCACCTAAGATGAGCATCCGGTGCAACAAAATTTTTTTGCACACTTCGGTGCGCTTTCCGAAAACAAGGCGTCGAACGTGTGATGTGATTACCACTAACTCCAAACGTGGAAACGACCATGCACTTGTTCCACGTCACCTAAGATGAGCATCCGATGCAACAAAAAATTTTTGCACACTTTTGGTGCGCTTTCCGAAAGCCGCGGCATCGAACGTGCGACGAGATTACCACTCGACTCCAAACGTGGTAACGACCGTGCACTTGTTCCACGTCACCTTGGATGAGCATCCTGTGCAACAAATTTTTTTGCACACACTTCAGGCGCTTCCCGAAAGCCGCATCGAACGTGTGACGAGATTACCACTAACTCCAAACGTGGTAATGACCATGCACTTTGTTCCACGCCCCGTAAGATGAGCATCCGGTGCGACAAAATTTTTTGCACACTTGTGGGCGCTTCTCGAAAGCCGTGCATTGAGCGTGCGACGAGATTACCACTCGACTCCAAACGTGGTAACGACCGTGCACTTGTTCCACGTCACCTAAGATGAGCCTCCGGTGCAACAAAATTTTTTTGCACACTTCTCGTGCGCTTCGAAAGCCGTGCATTGAGCGTGCGACGAGATTACCACTAACTCCAAACGTGGTAACGACCGTGCACTTGTTCCACGTCACCTAAGATGAGCATCCGGTGCAACAAAATTTTTTGCACACTTCGTGCGCTTCAAAAAAAACAGTGCGTCGAGCGTGTGATGAGATTACCACTAACTCCAAACGTGGTAACGACCATGCACTTGTTCCACGTCACCTAAGATGAGCATCCGGTGCAACAAAAATTTTTTGCACACTTTTGGTGCGCTTTCCGAAAGCCGTGCATCGAACGTGCGACGAGATTACCGTTGACTCCAAACGTGGTAACGACCGTGCACTTGTTCCACGTCACCTAGGATGAGCATCCGGTGCAACAAATTTTTTTGCACACTTCTGGTGCGCTTTCTGAAAGGCGTGCACTAAACGTGTGATGAGATTACCATCGACTTCAAAGGTGGCAACGACCGTGCACTTGTTCCACGTTACCTAAGATGAGCATCCAAAGGCAACAAAATTTTTTGCACACTTGTGGTGCGCTCCCGAAAAGCTGTGCATCGAACGTGCGACGAGATTACCACTGACTCCAAACCGTGGTAACGACCGTGCACTTGTTCCACATTACCTAGGATGAGGATTCGGTGCAACAAATTTTTTTTGCACACTTCTGTGCGCTTCCCGAAAGCCGTGCATCGAACGTGTGACGAGATTACCACTAACTCCAAACGTGGCAATGACCATGCACTTGTTCCACGTCACCTAAGACGAGCATCCGGTGTAACAAAATTTTTTTGCTCACTTCTGGTGCGCTTCCCGAAAGCCGTGCATTGAACATGCGACGAGATTACCACTGACTCCAAACGTGGTGACGATCGTGCACTTGTTCCACATCACCTAAGATGAGCATCCGGTGCAACAAAATTTTTTTTGCACACTTCGGTGCGCCAGCGAAAGCCGTGCATCGAACGTGCGACGAGATTACCACTAACTCCAAACGTGGTAACGATCGTGCACTTGTTCCACGTCACCTAAGATGAGCATCTGGTGCAACAAAATTTTTTTGCACACTTCTCGTGCGCTTTAAAAACCGTGCATTGAACGTGCGACGAGATTACCACTAACTCCCAACGTGGTAACGACCGTGCACTTGTTCCACATTACCTAGGATGAGCATCCGGTGCAACAAATTTTTTGCACACTTCGGGGCGCTTTCCCGAAAGCCGTGCATCGAACGTGTGTGACGAGATTACCACCGACTCCAAACGTGGTAATGACCATGCACTTGTTCCACGTCCCCTAAGATGAGCATCCGGTGCAACAAAATTTTTTTGCACACTTGTGGTGCGCTTCCCGAAAACCGTGCATTGAACGTGCGACGAGATTACCACTAACTCCCAACGTGGTAATGACCGTGCACTTGTTCCACATTTCCTAGGATGAGCATCCGGTGCAACAAATTTTTTTTCCACACTTCTGTGCGCTTCCCGAAAGCCGTGCATCGAACGTGTGACGAGATTACCACTAACTCTAAACGTGGTAATGACCATGCACTTGTTCCACGTCACCTAAGACGAGCATCCGGTGTAACAAAATTTTTTTGCACACTTCTGGTGCGCTTCTCGAAAGGCGTGCATTGAACACGCGACGAGATTACCACTGACTCCAAACGTGGTAACGACCGTGCACTTGTTCCACGTCACCTAAGATGAGCATCCTGTGCAACAAATTTTTTTTGCACACTTGCGTTTTCCCGAAAGCCGTGCATCGAACGTGTGACGAGATTACCACTAACTCCAAACGTGGTAATGACCATGCACTTTGTTCCACGTCCCCTAAGATGAGCATCCGGTGCAACAAAATTTTTTTGCACACTTGTGGTGCGCTTCGCGAAAGCCGTGCATTGAGCGTGCGGCCAGATTACCATCGACTCCAAACGTGGTAACGACCGTGCACTTGTTCCACGTCACCTAAGATGAGCATCCGGTGCAACAAAATTTTTTTGCACACTTCTGGTGCGCTTCGGCGAAAGCCGTGCATCGAACGTGCGGACGAGATTACCACTAACTCCAAACGTGGTAACGATCGTGCACTTGTTCCACGCCCCTAAGATGAGCATCCGGTGCAACAAAAATTTTTTGCACACTTCTCGTGCGCTTCCCGAAAAGCCGTGCATTGAAGCGTGCGACGAGATTACCACTAACTCCAAACGTGGTAACGACCGTGCACTTGTTCCACATCACCTAAGATGAGCATCCGGTGCAACAAAATTTTTTGCACACTTCTGGTGCGCTTCGCGAAAGCCGTGCATCGAACGTGCGACGAGATTACCACTAACTCCAAACGTGGTAACGATCGTGCACTTGTTCCACGTCACCTAAGATGAGCATCTGGTGCAACAAAATTTTTTTGCACACTTCGGTGCGCTTCTTAAAAACCGTGCATTGAACGTGCGACGAGATTACCACTAACTCCCAACGTGGTAACGACCGTGCACTTGTTCCACATTACCTAGGATGAGCATCCGGTGCAACAAATTTTTTTTGCACACTTCTGTGCGCTTCCCGAAAGCCGTGCATCGAACGTGTGACGAGATTACCACTGACTCCAAACGTTGATGAGGACATCACGAGTACATCTACACCAGCAGCACCACAGGCGCCTCCAGTTGCTCCTCCACTACAGGCGCCTACAGTTGATCATCCAGTTGGGCCAATCACTCGGGCCCGTGCAAGAGAATTAAACTTCATCATGCTGTTAACGAACGAAGGCCCAGCACAATAAGAAGATGGGCTAACAGGGCAGCCCAAGGTGGGGCGCCTAGGGTTGGAGCTGCAGCCCTTTCTTTGGGCGCGCGCCACCCTCCAGCCGCCGCCCCTTTATTTAGTCGGAGTCCCTTTTGTTTACAACTTGAGTTTTGTTTTACATCTAGCTTTAGCTACTCTCGAACACGCGCCAACCTGCGCTGTCTCGTGTAATTCAGAACTCCACCTTCGAGTGATATTAAGATTGCTCGCGTCTTTTTCTTGTTCGTTTTTCGATTGCGTGCAGGAATTGATCTTCGTGATCAGGCTGATCTCGCACCGGCGAGGTTGGTAACCATTGGAAGTTGGTTCAGCGATTGCATTGGCGCTTCGGGTTCGCTCGTCGTAGTCGGATCGTGAGGGTCTACTTCCACCAAATCGAAATTATCTCCACTCACCGAAAGATCGGGCACTTCCCCTCTATCAAGTGGTATCAGGTTTCCAGGTTGATCGGTGAGTTTGATCGAGTGTTTTTCCCTTCCTATAGTCCACGAAAACCAAAACAAAAATTTTTCACGTTAAGTTCCTTGTCCCAGCCACCGTTTAGCCTTGCACATTCTTTCAATAAGTGTCTTTGTTGAATTTGTGTGCTTACTCATTCAATTGTTGCTGGTTACTTGTGTTTAATCTCTTGTTTCTCGTTTTTCTTCTAACCCTAGTTTCGCCGCCGCCGTTCCGCTGTTCACCTTTTCCCCACT
The DNA here is from genome assembly GCA_015844335.1 of Chrysopogon serrulatus. Lineage (NCBI taxonomy): Eukaryota > Viridiplantae > Streptophyta > Magnoliopsida > Poales > Poaceae > Chrysopogon > Chrysopogon serrulatus. The sequence goes on from JADLZL010000906.1 coordinate 58,322, forward strand.
ACGCCGCGCAAAAACCCCCTTCATCCCTCGCGCACGACACCCCTGGTCGCAGTTAGCATACCCGCAGGTCGCGGCAGTACCGCAGTGCCGTCCACCCTCCGATCGCCCTCCCTGTCAAAAAAAAAGGAAAGTGAAGAAAAAACAGAAAAAAAAAACAAAGAAGGAAAGTGCAAAAAGAAGAGAAAAAAAAAAAGATATCCGAGCAGGAGACGGGACCGATCCGGAGTCGTCACACGCGCCGCTGCCTTCCCTGGCTCGCGACCCTCCTAGGCACGCCGCGCCTTACCCTCCAGGGCCACTCTGCACCCCTGTACTTTCGGAAAAAGTGTGTGCCGTTTTTTTGCTTTTTGAGATCCTCTGTGTTCATATTATCAGTCTTTGAGGACTCCTGAAAAAAAAACCAGATCCAAAAAAAAAAAATCAAGAATTTGCATTTTTAGCCGCACCCTCTCCCTCTTTGCTACCTCCTTTGTTTCCCACTTGTTTCCAGCAGCGTTGTTTCGTGTTTAGCACTATAATTCAACTTTGCATTATTGTTTGATTGTGCTAATCCTTGACTTGAGTGCAGCCTACCCAGAACTCCACATAGTTCTACGACGGGCTGACTTTGTTTCCCAGGCAATCGCTGCCCCAATCTTTCGAGCGTTCCTCCGGTCGGTTGCAGGTCGCCCCTGCGTGCTTGGTAAGAACGAATAAGACATTGACAACAGCACTAGTGTGAGCGCATTGTGAGCCGTACACCCCTATTTTGGCATTGGTTTTGTGTTTGCGCTAACCATGGCAGGTGACGACGACAAAAAGGATGAACAGCTGCAGGACATGCGGACAAAGATTGATGGACTTGTTGGAGACATCAAGACGATGCATGAACGGATGGATTCCACGGTCACTACGGCGACCGAGCGGTTGGATCAGCTTGACCTCGCGCAGACAGCCACTAAGACCACGCTCGACACCATCATGTCACGCCTCGATGCTTTGAGCACGATGGTCACAGATCTCCAGAAGGATTACGGAGGTGACACGGAGCAGGAAGGTGGACACCGTCAAGGCCGTGCTCGCCGTGTGCCACGCCACCAGGGTAATGATTCTTTTGCTAAGATAAAATCATGGTTTTAAATAGCCCGCTATTTTTGCCGCTATAGCCCGAAATAGCTTGAAAAAAATTGTGCCGCTATTTGCGTTCATGCACAATTTTGCCGCTATTTTACCGCTAAAGTCCGCTAATTACGGTTTATAAAACGCTAAACACCTTAGCCTTAGCTCGCTATTTAAAACCATGGATAAAATTTAAAATTCCATCTTTTAATGGCAAATATGATCCTGCTGCATATCTTGATTGGGAATTAGAAGTCGAACAGAAATTTGCATGCCATGATATTCCTACTACTTCTCAAGTTAAAGCTGCTATTAGTGAATTTACTGATTTTGCTTTAATTTGGTGGCGTGAATATAAACAAAAACATCCCACTACAGCTCCAACTACATGGGATCAATTGAAAGCTGCTATGCGCCATAGATTTGTACCTTCCTATTATGCCCGCGATTTGCTCAATAAAATGCAACGTTTTCAGCAAGGTTCACAATCTGTAGAGGACTATTATCAGGAATTGCAAAAAGGCATGATTCGTTGTGGGTTAGTTGAGGACAATGACGCTGCTATGGCACGATTTCGTGGTGGTTTAAACCGTGAAATTCAGGATATACTTGATTATAAGGAGTATTATGATATCACCACATTATTTGAATTTGCTTGCAAAGCTGAACGTGAAATGCAGGGACGCCGCTAGAAGCCATATTCTAACTCTTTTGCAGGACGAAGCTCGACATCTGGTTCAGCACCCGCACTCCCTACACCGTCCACACCCGCCACTACACCGCGTGATCGGGCAGCCCCTTCTGCAGGTGCTTCCCCGTCCCCAGGCGCTGCACCTTCCACAGGCCGCACACGGGATATTCAGTGCTTTCGTTGCAAAGGATTTGGCCACGTGTCTTGGGACTGTCCGAACAAGCGTGTCTTGCTCATTCGTGACGATGGTGAGTATTCTTCCGCTAGTGATTCTGAAGATATTCAACACGCTATGCTTGCCACTGACCATGCAAAAAAAGGCGGACGTACATGTCAACCCGGCCGACGCCGATAGGTATGAAAGTCTTGTTGTGCAGCGTGTTCTTAGTACGCAGGCCGCTCCGCCCGAGAAGAATCAGCGACACACTCTTTTCCATACCAAGGGCGTTTGCGGGGAGCGGTCCATTCGCATCATCATCGACAGCGGCAGCTGCAACAATTTGGCGAGTACCGCGATGGTTGAACAGTTGTCTTTACCCACTCGTAAGCATCCACATCCATATCACATTCAGTGGCTTAATGATGGTGGGAAAATTAGAATTACTCGATCAGTTCGTGTTCCTTTCTCCATGGGTGCTTATTCTGATTTTGTCGATTGTGATGTTATTCCCATGGACGCATGCTCTCTGTTACTTGGGCGACCTTGGCAATATGATGCGATAGTTTGCATCATGGTCGTTCAAATCAATATTCTTTCATGTTTAAGGGTCAGAAAATAATTGTACATCCGATGACACCTGAACAAATTCTTAAAGATGATCTTGCTAGAGCTGCTAAAATTGCTAAACAACTGGAACCATCGACCTCTATTAATTCTGAAATCAGGTTGAATGCTCCTGTTTTGCTTGCGACACGTGCTGATTTCGATGAGTTACGCGCTACTCCTTTGCCATGCCATGCCCTTATCTGCTCTAGTGTGCTCGTTTCACTTGATGATGCACCATCTTTGGATATTCCCCCTGCAGTTGCTAACATTTTGCGGAGTACGCTGATGTTTTTCCAAAAGATTTGCCACCGGGACTCCCACCACTTCGTGGCATTGAGCACCAGATCGACCTCATCCCGGCGCCTGACTTCGAACCGCGCACCGCACCGTACAAATCCGGATGAGGCGAAGGAAATACGGCGCCAAATACAGGCGTTGCTTGACAAGGGTTATATTCGTGAGTCTCTTAGCCCTTGCTCCGTTCCGTGTTACTTGTTCCAAAGAAAGATGGCTCATGGCGTATGTGTGTAGACTGTCGTGCTATTAATAACATTACCATTCGCTACCGATATCCTATACCACGCCTTGATGATATGCTAGATGAGCTGAGTGGTGCCATTCTTTTTCACTAAGATAGATTTGCGTAGTGGCTACCATCAGATTCGCATGAAATTAGGTGATGAATGGAAAACGGCTTTTAAAACGAAATTTGGGTTATATGAATGGTTGGTTATGCCGTTTGGTTTGACAAATGCTCCCAAAGCACATTTATGCGTTTGATGAATGAAGTTCGAGGCCCTTCATAGGATTGTTTGTAGTTGTCTATTTTGATGATATCCTCATTTACAGCAAGTCTATGAAAGAGCATTTAGAACATTTGCGTCTTTGTTTTTGATGCGTTGCGTGCGGCCCAATTATTTGCTAACATCGAAAAATGCCTGTTTTGCACGCAACGTGTTTCGTTTCTTGGCTATGTTGTTACTCCACAGGGCATTGAGGTGGATAGCAGCAAGATCGATGCCATTCGGGCGTGGCCTACACCGACGACGGTCACACAAATTGAAGCTTTCTTGGCCTTGCAGGTTTCTACCGCAGGTTTGTTCGTGATTTTAGCTCCATTGCAGCGCCTCTACATGAGCTTACAAAGAAGGATGTTCCCTTTGTTTGGAGTGATTCGCAAGAGGTTGCGTTCAGCACCTTGAAAGATAAGTTAACCAATGCTCCTCTCTTGCGGTTGCCTGATTTTACTAAAGTGTTTGAACTTGAATGCGATGCTAGCGGTATTGGGCTAGGGTGCTGTTTTGTTACAAGAAGGAAAGCCAGTTGCTTATTTTAGCGAGAAATTAGTGGTGGTGCTAGCTTGAATTATTCTACTTATGATAAGGAGCTTTATGCTTTAGTGCGCACTTTGCATACTTGGCAGCACTATCTTTGGCATCGCGAGTTTATAATTCATTCTGATCATGAGGCTTTAAAACATATTCGTACCCAAACAAACCTGAACCGTCGTCATGCTAAATGGGTAGAATTCATTGAGTCTTTCCCTTATATTATTAAACACAAGAGCGGGAAGGAAAATGTTATTGCTGATGCTTTGTCTCGTCGCTATACCATGCTGTCACAGTTAGATTTTAAAATCTTTGGCTTGCAAACCTGTGAAGGATCAATATGTGGACGATGCTGATTTTAAAGATGCTTTTCGCCCATTGTATTCATGGCAAACCATGGGGCAAATTTCACATACAGGACGGGTTCCTGTTTCGCGCTAACAAGCTATGTGTTCCAGCTAGCTCGGTTCGTCGTTTGTTGTTCAGAAGCGCATGGAGGCGGTCTCATGGGGCACTTTGGCGTCTACAAGACGCATGAGGTGCTGGCTGCCCACTTCTTTTGGCCCCGGATCTTGTGGCTGATGTTGGCGCCTTGTTGCACGCTGCACTACTTGCGAAAAGCTAAGTCACGATTGAACAACCATGGTTTGTACATGCCTTTGCCTGTTCCTACATCCTCTTGGCTTGATATTTCTATGGACTTTGTTTTGGGATTACCTCGAACTAAGAAGGGGAGGGACAGTATTTTTGTGGTTGTTGATCGTTTCTCCAAAATGGCTCATTTCATACCTTGTCATAAGACTGATGATGCTAGCAATATTGCTGAATTGTTCTTTCGCGAGATTATTCGTTTGCATGGTATTCCAAATACTATAGTCTCGATCGTGATTCTAAGTTTCTCAGCCATTTTTGGAGATCATTGTGGAATAAAATGGGAACTAAATTGCTGTTTAGCACAACTTGTCACCCTCAAACCGATGGACAAACCGAGGTGGTGAATCGAACTTTGTCAACTATGCTTAGGGCTGTTTTAGATAAACACTTGAAACGTTGGGAAGATTGCTTACCTCATGTTGAGTTTGCTTATAATCATGCAACGCATTCTTCTACAAAGATGTGTCCCTTTCAGGTTGTTTATGGTTACATTCCTCGGGCGCCTATTGATTTGTTTGCGCTTGATGCTGAGGACGCCCCACACCTAGATGCCGCTGCACATGTTGATCAAATGATTAGCTTGCATGAGCAGACTCAACAAAACATTTGCTGCTGCTAATGCTAAATATCAGATTGCGGGTAGTAAAGGGAGAAAACAAGTTACTTTTTGAACCGGGTGACCTGGTTTGGTTGCATTTGAGAAAGGATCGTTTTCCGCTTTACGTCGTTCTAAATTGATGCCACGTCTTTGCTGGTCCTTTTAAAGTGCTAACCAAGATTAATGATAATGCTTATATCCTTGACCACACTGCGGAGTTTGGTGTTTCCACGAGTTTTAATGTTGCAGATTTGAAACCGTATGCGGGCGAAGATGAGGAGTTGCCGTCGAGGGCGACTTGGTTCAAGAAGGGGAGGATGATGAGGACATCACGAGTACATCTACACCGCGGCACCACGAGGCGCCTCAGTTGCTCCTCCACTACAGGGCGCCTACGTTGATCATCCGTTTGGGCCAATCACTCGGGCCCGTGCAAAGAGAATTAAACTTCATCATGCTGTTAACGAGCGAAGGCCCGGCACAATAAGAAGATGGGCTAACAGGGGCAGCCCAAGGTGGGGCGCCTAGGGTTGGAGCTGCAGCCCCTTTCTTTGGGCGCGCGCCACCCTCCAGCCGCCCGCCCCTTTATTTAGTCGAGAGTCCCTTTTGTTTACAACTTGAGTTTTGTTTTACATCTAGCTTTAGCTACTCTCGAACACGCGCCAACCTGCTTATTTGTCTCGTGTAATTCAGAACTCCACCTTCGAAAGTGATATTAAGATTGCTCGCGTCTTTTTCTTGTTCGTTTTTTCGATTGCGTGCAGGAATTGATCTTCGTGATCGGCTGATCTCGCACCGGCGAGGTTGGTAACCATTGGAAGTTGGTTCAGCGATTGCATTGGCGCTTCGGGTTCGCTCGTCGTAGTCGGATCGTGAGGGTCTACTTCCACCAAATCGAAATTATCTCCACTCACCGAAAGATCGGGCACTTCCCCTCTATCAAGACTCAACAAAACATTGCTGCTGCTAATGCTAAATATCAGATTGCGGGTAGTAAAGGGAGAAAACAAGTTACTTTTGAACCGGGTGACCTGGTTTGGTTGCATTTGAGAAAGGATCGTTTTCCTGCTTTACGTCGTTCTAAATTGATGCCACGTGCTGCTGGTCCTTTTAAAGTGCTAACCAAGATTAATGATAATGCTTATATCCTTGACCCTGCCTGCGGAGTTTGGTGTTTCCACGAGTTTTAATGTTGCAGATTTGAAACCGTATGCGGGCGAAGATGAGGAGTTGCCGTCGGGACGACTTCGATTCAAGAAGGGGAGGATGATGAGGACATCACGAGTACATCTACACCAGCGGCACCACAGGCGCCTCCGGTTGCTCCTCCCACTACAGGCGCCTACAGGTTGATCATCAGTTGGGCCAATCACTCGGGCCGTGCAAGAGAATTAAACTTCATCATCTTTGTTAACGAACGAAGGCCCGGCACAATAAGAAGATGGGCTAACAGGGCAGCCAAAGGTGGGGCGCCTAGGGTTGGAGCTGCAGCCCTTTCTTTGGCGCGCGCCACCCTCCCGGCCGCCGCCCCTTTATTTAGTCGGAGTCCCTTTTGTTTACAACTTGAGTTTTGTTTTTACATCTAGCTTTAGCTACTCTCGAACACGCGCCAACTGTATTTGTCTCGTGTAATTCAGAACTCCACCTTCGGTGATATTAAG